>JAXIVJ010010583.1:30000-46634 GCA_036785665.1 Chirona hameri | reverse complement strand
GAGACCAAAATATATTGTAAATTCATCACATTTTGCATAAAGCTTCCCTACCGAAAGATATTTCAAGTTAAAGTTGATAAGCGTTACCCACTTTTAATGACCGGTATTTGCAAGTACTTTTGGTCCTCATCAAACTGTGGGCTTTTCCCGTATTTTTTTGTTACGCAATGGATAGAAAATATATTTTGCGTTCTACTTGTTGTGATTATATGCCCGACGATCCTCTACAATTAACAGCCATTGAATAACAAGGTAACCAAATTTGCCGTTAACTGATGCAGCGGCCTAGTTAATGGTTGCGACCCTCAATTTTTTAACATTGCTTCATTTATTTTCAACATTAGGAGTTGTGTATAGTTTTATCTCTGGCTGTATATAATCTCTTTTATCTCTGGCTGTATATGTCTCTGGCTCTGGCACTATGCTTTATATTATCATGAGAAAGAGAGAGAGAGAGAAAATCCCCAAAAATTAACAAACAATACAACTGGCAATTAAATCGGAAGCTCATCGATGCACATCGACGGCGACCTATTTAGTGTCGGCGATTTGTTTAAAGAGAGGAGCTCCATTTTGTTGTGGGAAAAGGTCATTATTTCCCTTTAATCCTCGCCCGTGCAGCGTCCGATTAGTGCGTGACCGTGCAGGGGGGGGGGGGGGCTCCCCCCAGCGTTTCGCCCATAATTGAGCTAAAGCTTCGATTAAAAAACGAGCGTGTTGCTTATCACGAAAGAAAGCCATTGACACCCGATTTTAAGGTCCTAGGTTATTAGGTGACCTCTGAGGTCATGTCAATGACCCAAGAGTCAACCAAATTGTAAATGCGTATAAATTGAATGTAGTCGAGCTAGAATCGCGAATGAGCATATAATTATGCTAAATAGGTGCCAATTTTGAAATCAGCGTCACAAAGTTTCCTAGAAACTGCCAAATTCCAAAAAGATCATGTCAGGTCATTTGGGGTCAGTTACCTCGGTTGACCTGTGGGGGCGCATGACTACAGTGGAACATATAATTATGTAAAATGGATCCCATATTTGAAATCAGCGTCACAAAATGTCCTAGAAACTGCCAGAAGCCAAGACAGTAATATGAGGTCATCGGAAGTCAGTGACCTCGGTTGACCTTTGAAAAGGTCAATCGAGGTCACAATCTCAATGGAAACCACAGCTGTCACCTGGAAACACCTGTGCATATGCTCCTGAACAACAAACACTCGGAAACTGCACAAGTTACAAGAATCAATACTACGGGACGCCAGTTTGCTACGGGACGCCAGACCTATGATCTTGAAAAACAGGTCATAGGTCATGAGTCATGTGACCTTCAAGTTCAACATTTTCAGAATATGTGTCAAATTGTTCAAAAATAGGGTACTGAAAGTTTAATCTTAATCCGTTGATATTTACGCGAGTTATTCCCGAAAAACCAAGGGGGTGGCATCCCCCCCCCCCCCCCCTGCACTGGCGAGGGTAAGGATTATGGATTCTAATTCAACGTATAACTTGGCGATACAAAACTTTCTATAAAACGCGTTTTATGTTTGCAGCGGTAGCGCATGATCAATGGATGGTTTAGTCCATGTTGTTCATTGCTTATGTTCATTGTAATGTTAATTCATTAGTATCAGATTGAGGAACGTGTGCAGGTGAGTTTACATGTACTAATGCACCAATGTTTAGTTATATCTCAGTCTCAAGTACGGTTGCCGCTGGCCTACATGTGTCACTGTGTTTCACATTGTTTCCTCATTCTTCCAACGTTAGACTCACCCATATACCTATGAATGGGACCAATAGGCATCGCAAGTGTGTTCTTTCAAAAAGCCAAACATCGTATTTTGCACTATCCCACCGATGGCCGACACGGAAACTGACAATGTGCCAACAAATTTGAGTCATCTTGCATTAATTTGCATTAATACGCAGTGACACACGTAGGTCTGCGGCAACCGTACTTGAGACTGAGATATAATTAAACATAACTGCCTTAGTACATGTAAACGCTCCTGCACACGCTCCCAATCTGATACCAATAAATGAACACCCATGAGTCCGCTCACCACTAAGAACATTCATGGTAATTACTGAAAATCTTTCTCTGGGGACATAATAAAAACGCGATGGACTAAACCATCCATTGATCATGCGCTATCGCTGCAAACATAAAACGCGTCACACAGAAAGTTTTGTATCGCCAAGTTATACGTTGAACTAGCTAGCATCCATAACCCTTAAGCAAAGCTGCGCTGGAAGTGTATTATTTTGTTTAAGTTAACATTGATTCTACTTTTGTTTTACGTCAGACTGACTCATCTGCCTAGGACTGGGATCAAGAAGATTCGCAATTTCTGTTCTTGCAAAAATCCCAACGACGTATTATACAAGATCTCCCTGACGGCCAACACGAAACTAACCACCTTATGACGTCACACGGCACGCCCACGTCCCACACGCAGCCGGGATCCTATTGGCTGGCGGGCATGCATGCCGATTTATAATAGACACTTAGGGAATACGCGACCTGGGCTACCACGTGGACGTCCGACGCCGACTCTGTAACAACCCGGCCATTACGTCCCTTTGGCAATTCACCGCTCCTCTGGTGTGTTCCCTTTGTGTGCCAAATCTCAGCATGCGTGCTGCACACAATGTGTTTCATGACCGGGCTGACTGTGCGGGGCGACCGGGGTTAAACACCCACTTCCAGCTCACCCCACTGCTAATTAACTAATCAATTTGAAGCACTTAATTAACATCAGGAACAGTGATGGCGTGCGAGGTGAGATCATTTGATACGGAGCGGTTTAATGGAACGCATGAAGAAAGGCCTGCTCGCCTCCAGCTACACAGAGGAACTACATAGGAACACAGAGGAGCTACACAGAGGAACACAGAGGAACACAGAGGAGCACAGAGGAGCTACACAGAGGAAGCACAGTAATACTGCAGCATGGTGCTACCTTTCTGGTCCAAATCGCAGTCTTCTTTGATACGTGCTTGTGCGTTGGCTGCAGTCTCCTAGAGACTTGTACGGAAGCACATGTACAAAACCCGAATTGCTCATGGATTGCAATGGAGGGATGCCAAGTGACAGGTCCCAGCGCATGGCAGGCAAAATATATATCTTATTTGGCAGTCTAAGTAGACTATCAGTTTCTGAACACGGTGTCAATCCCACTTCACGTCATGTTATGTCATGTCCATCGGAGCGGCTGACAGGCCTCCCGACCGCGTCCCCCCCCCCCCCGCCCCCCAATGACACCGCTCCATCATACCAAAATGGCTTCCAAAACGGTGTCAAAGGCCACTCCTCCCCCTCTTTCTCAGCTGCAATTATGTAGACGGCTTCACACCATCTCGCGGCGCGGCCGGCCATTTTGGATCTCTGCGGCGCCCGATGCGGCGGCGGATAGTGGCGCGTCTGCGGCGAGGTATGTCGCGTCGGCGCGGCGACACGGCGCAGCCGCCGCATCTGTCACCACCGCGCCGGGAGCGCCGTCGCGCCGCCAACCGCCGCTCGTTATGCATACGGACGGACCGGCGCGCGGAGCGGGCGCGTTACTGGCGGCTGTTTTCTTAGCGTGGCAGGTGTTTGCTCAGTTTATTGAATGACTGGTTAAGTGATGGGGACTGGTTGGGTGACATCAGCGGCTGGCCGTCGAGCCGATGCATTGGTGCGCCTCTGCTGTATTTCAGATGGCATCCTAGCCGCCGGCCGGCTGCTGCTCGTACATTTACAGAGATCTGTCTGTGTGGACGTGCATAGTAACCAGTGAGTCGGCGAGGCAGGCGAGACGCGGGGCTGAACCGGGCGTCGGCGGCACTCAGGGGCACCGGCAGCTGCCCAGCACGGTGTTAGACGACAAATCAACCGACTGGCAAACGCTGAGGTCTGCGTTTGGAGATGCTAGTTCAGGTGACAAGCGCTAATTGGCTAACAATAGCGCGATAGATAGTTAATCAGTACAGTCATATACCGTTGAACTGAGAACATTATGTTGGGTAGATAACAATTAACAATGAGGTGAATAGGAAGTGAGGTGATAGAAGTTGTGTGCGTGACTCCCGATCAAGGAAGTGATGGCACTTATTGTGCCCGCCGCACCGGATGTGAGCATTTTTACGCCGTTAACTAAGGGGCAGTCAGACCCGGGGCGGCCATGGACGGCTGGCTGGGAACGGGGCGGGTCGTTTTTCTGTCGGGACATCGCTGCTGATTTGGCTGCGATGCAGGTGCTGCCGGCTGTTATCAATCTGACGGTTGGTGGTCCGATAACAGTGGTCCAACAGCTAACAATGGTCTAACAGACAGGCACGTAGTCAAGGGGGTGGGGTGGCGGGAGCCCCCCCCCCCCCCCCCCCCCCCCCCCCCCCCCCCCCGGAGGCCAGGAGGGTCCTTTTCGGCGCGCGAGGGCCCTTTTGGGCGCTGCGCGCGCCGAAAAGGACCGACGAGACCGCGCAAAGCACGGTATCATGGGCTCTTTTCCACACGAAGCGTGGTCTTTGAAGCGGTCTTTGAAGTGGTTCCGTGGTCCACGAGAGAGTTTAGAGCACGTCAGAGGCCCTTTAGGGCCACCAGGGCCACCTGAAAGACCAGAGGGCCCCTTGGACGTTCAAAAGAGCCCTGTGCATGTCAGGGGCTCCTTGTCAGACCGAAAGAGCCCTTGAGCGGGTCAGAGGGCCCCCTGAACACGTCGAATGGGCCCCTAGCCAGCACAGAGGGGCCCCTGGGCAGATCGAGAGGCCCCTGAGCATGTCGACAGGGCGACAAAGCGGCCAGCGCAGTCCCTTGTCAGATCATAAGGGCCTTGAGCAGGTTGGAGGGCCCCTGGCCAGACCAGAGGGCCCCTGGGAAGTTAAAAGGGCCCCAATGCAGGTCAGAGGGGTTCCTGACCAGACCGAAAGGGCCCCTAGGTGGGTCAGAAGGGCCCCTGAACATGCCGAATGGGCTCCTAGTCAGCACGGAGGGCCCTCGGAGCATGTCGCAAGGTGACAAGCAGCCAGCGCAGTCCCTTGCCAGGTCGGAAGGGCCTCTTAGAAGGTTGGAGGGCCCCTGGAGAGACAAGAGGGCTCCTGCAAAGTTAATAGTTCCCCTGTGCAGATCGGCGGGGCCCCTGACCAGACCGAAAGGACCCCTGGGAGGGTAAGAAGGGCCCCTGAACATGCCGAATTGGTCCCTAGCCAACACGGAGGGGCCCCAGGGCAGGTCGGAGGGCCCCTTGCGCATGTCGGCAGAGCGATAAAGCAGCCAGCGCAGTCCGACCAGAAGAGTCGCTGGGCAGATCGGAGGGGCTCCTGGGCAAGTCAGAGAGCCCCTGGCTATATACCGAAAGGGTCCCTGCGCCGGTCGGAAGGCCCCTTGAACATGCCGGATGAGTTCCTAGCCAGACTGGAGGGGCCCCTGGGCAGGTCAGAGGGGCCCCTGAGCATGTCACCAGGGCGACAAAGCAGCCAGTCAGTCCCTGGCCAGGTCGGAAGGACCTCTGAACAGGCCGAATGGGCCCCTGGACACACGAGGGGTTTCTTGGAAGGTCAGAGGAGTCCCCGGTCAGACCGGAAGGGTCAGTGCAGATCCCAGATGAAGATTAAATACAAAGAGGACTTACTCCACAATATAAATATTCAAAGCGGAACTTTCGGGTATATTGTAACACTCTTCATCAGGGTGCTACAATATACCCGAAAGCTCCGATTTAAATTTGTCCTGTAGAGTAAGCCCTCTTTGTATTTTACATATATATATATATATATATATATATATATATATATATATATATATATATATAGTATATATATATATATATATCACCCACTCCACATCATGTCTTTTCGCTTGGCGGATCCCAGGTGAGTCCATGAACAGGTCGGAAGGGCGTTGCAAAGGTCGGAGGGGCCCCTAGACGATCTGAAGGGACCCTGGGCCTTTCAACAGTAAGAATGCAGTTGTCCAGGGAATACAACAACAACAATCGCGCCGCTCCGTGGCGCAATTTAACTACAAATTAAATTAAATGGGGGTTAGAGAAGAAAAAAATCGACCCGTTTCTCGGCGCATTTATGTTCCTACTTTGTTCCTACTTTTGTTCACTCAGAAATGTTCCTACTTTTCTATAGAATTGGTCAAAATAGTTCACTTTAACACTTTTTTGCCGCAATTTTAAACGCACAATATAGCATTTTTAGAGTTCCGCACCATACGCAATGCGACGCATTGATGAGAAAGCATATCCAGGGCATAAGACTACACAATTTCGCGCCGCTCCGTGGCGCAATTTGTTTAAGAATTCCAGGTATTGAGCCTAAAAATATTCCAAGTTGGTATAGCTGATTCCAAATTGGTGTCGCTGGTTCCAAAGTTGATATGGCAGTTTGCTAACTCCAGCTCCTAAAAGTTAGTATGGCCCATGCCATACCTGTCATACTGCATTTTCCATCTTTGTAACGTGCCTTTTCATCCGTTTTGTTTGGCCCTTTCAACGCTTGGGAAGGGGCCCTTTCAACGTTCGGGAAGTGGCCCTTTCGAGGCGCCCCCCCCCCCCCCTCCCCCTGGACGAAATACTGGCTACGTGCATGCTCACAGATAGCAGTAGTCCAACATATAACAGTAGCCTAACAAGTAACAGACAACACCACCGCTCGTTTGTTCTCCCGCCACTGTATGATTTACGGACTCCAGCAGCTCCTATATTCAGCTATTCATTATATATTTAATTTGTGTCCCGGCTCCGTACCGGCCTCGGCAGGGCAGCTGCCAGGGGTCCCGACGGCTCCCCGAATATCGGCTCTGTACCGGCCTCGGAAGGGCAGCTGCCAGGGGTTCCGACGGCTCCCCGAATATCGGCTCTGTACCGGCCTCGGAAGGGCAGCTGCCAGGGGTTCCGACGGCTCCCCGAATATCGGCTCTGTACCGGCCTCGGAAGGGCAGCTGCCAGGGGTTCCGACGGCTCCCCGAATATCGGCTCTGTACCGGCCTCGGAAGGGCAGCTGCCAGGGGTTCCGACGGCTCCCCGAATATCGGCTCTGTACCGGCCTCGGAAGGGCAGCTGCCAGGGGTTCCGACGGCTCCCCGAATATCGGCTCTGTACCGGCCTCGGCTGCTGCTTACCGCCCAGCTGTGACCTGCTCCCGAGGCGTGAACTCAAGGCGTTCGCACCGTGGTGGCTGGTGGGTTTGAACTTGAAGCCAGACTAGGGAAGGTTTGCGAATAGTGTCGTGGTTTCCGTTTAGCTAACCCTCGTGTCCTGCCTCTTAGCTCGGGACCCTGCTCGTGATCAGTGAGTGCTCAATGCTCAGTGATCAGTGATCAGTGATCAGTGATCAGTGATCAGTGATCAGTGATCAGTGAGTGCCGAACGGGCCCTCGGTAGTGAGTGCCGAACGGGCCCTCGGTAGTGAGTGCCGAACGGGCCCTCGGTAGTGAGTGCCGAACGGGCCCTCGGTAGTGAGTGGCGAACGGGCCCTCGGTAGTGAGTGCCGAACGGGCCCTCGGTAGTGAGTGCCGAACGGGCCCTCGGTAGTGAGTGCCGAACGGGCCCTCGGTAGTGAGTGGCGAACGGGCCCTCGGTAGTGAGTGCCGAACGGGCCCTCGGTAGTAAGTGCACCACAACAGGAAAGTCTGTCTCGCCTTATAAGCTGTTGCCACACCATTTGCTGGCGGCCAGATAGTGTCTGTCGTGATTTTTAAATGGTTGAACGGTTTAAATCCCTGTTGATTGATGTTTATTATCGTCTGAAAAATTGCTTTTGGTGGATGATTGTCAAATGCGAAGTGTAAAATGTAGTTTCACGGAGGTTTCATGCGTAGTCAAAAGCTCAAGTATGATATATGATATGATATTATATAATACGATATGATGACTGTGTTTTGAAATGAAGGCATGAAAAAACATACTACTCAGACAGCAAAGTGTTCCCAATCAATATTGTTTTAACTGGACCCGTATGAGTCACCGCACGTTCACTGGTTGTAAGCTGCTTTGAAGGCCACTGAGATTGACATCCATACTACTCTAGATGTACTCGTAGTTGGGGTAACGGTTTTTCTTTAGTTGGCCTCGCTCTAACATTTTACATTTTCATTAACATTTTACATTTTCGTCATATTTTGTGCGCTCAATGCGCTATAACTAATGGGAAACATGAACTTCCGAATCATTTTAAGTGACATTTGTATGCATGTTCAGATGATGCGTTAAGATCAGTTTCGGAGAAGAGTGTTCGAAACATTTGCATAAGGTGGACCTATCCGGACAACTTGATCGGGGTGAAACAATTGTGACGTGCTTAAAATATTTTCAATGCCGAATATGATGGCAGTTAAATATTTCAAGATTTGTTGTGTGCGCATTTGCCACATATCTGTTTGGCAAAACTGGTGCAATCTCATGTTACTGTAAAGTAAGATGGTGTAAATTCCTGGTGTATATAACAATAAGTGCTGTAAAATAGCCGTTGTCGTTATTTCCTTATTCCGCGTGCTTGTGTAATATACCGGCATCTCTATCTCAGTTAATTTAATGGTCCCGTAGATTTGGTCTGTCACCTAAAGATGGGAAATCTGGTGATACATTTCCGCCTTAGATTGTTCGATTTACACACAATAAAGCGTACGACATAATGGACGTTCAGCGATCATACAACTATGAATAATGTTCTTTTAAATGGGTTTTCTTGCTCATTGTTTGATGCTTTGTATTGTTATAACCAAGGGCGTAGTTTCTCACAATCAGTTGAGGGGACTGACCCAGGTCCAGCCTAGCATACCCAAAGAAGTATTCTCATCTGATTCCCCATCATGAATAGCGGTTTCGTTCGATATACAATAAACAACAAATTGTCTTGGTATTTCTTAATATTTTCCCTTTTATTCTTGCTGTATGTCAAATATCTGCTTTAAAGTTGAGGGGGCTGGCTGACAAGTTGAGGGGACTAAAGCCCTCTCAACTGAATAGGATCCTAACATGTACTGAATAGACTATAACATGTGTGAACCCACGCTGAAGTCAAATGGTGGCTAACGGACACATCTGGTCCACATCTAACAAGGCACGGCTGATTTTTGCCGTGCGATATCGTGGTGGCGAGTTTCTCGGTAATCCGTTGGACAAAGGCCGTGCGGTCAGCTTATGCTGGCGAGATACAGTAGCTGGTTCCTGTATTGCAGCCGCTTTTTCACAGACAGACGGTAGCAGGAACAGACTACCGACATACAATCTCCTTTTGGACATACCATGTCACGGTCTTTTTGCTCCTACGCGTAATTGTGGTTTGGATTTGGCAGAGGCAAAAACGTGATATCCCCATCGCCTGCTGCTCGGTACAGCCAGCCAGCCCAGTCACAGTCACAGTCACAGTCACAGTCACAGTCACAGTCACAGCCACAGCCACAGCCACAGCCAGCCAGCCAGCCCAGTCACAGTCACAGTCACAGTCAGCCAGCACAGTCACAGTCAGCCAGCCCAGTCACAGTCAGCCAGTCAGCCAGTCAGCCAGTCAGCCAGTCAGCCAGTCAGCCAGACAGCCAGACAGCCAGTCAGCCAGTCAGCCAGTCAGCCAGTCAGCCAGTCAGCCAGTCAGCCAGTCAGCCAGTCAGCCAGTCAGCCAGTCAGCCAGTCAGTCAGCCAGCCAGTCAGTCAGTCAGTCAGTCAGTCAGTCAGTCAGTCAGTCAGTCAGTCAGTCAGTCAGCCAGCCAGCCAGCCAGCCAGCCAGCCAGCCAGTCAGTCAGTCAGCCAGCCAGCCAGCCAGCCAGCCAGCCAGCCCAGTCACAGCCAGTCAGCCAGCCATCCCAGTCACAGCCAGCCAGTCAGCCCAGTCACAGCCAGCCAGTCAGCCAGCTCAGTCACAGCCAGTCAGCCCAGTCACAGCCAGTCATTTACAGCGGTTTCTAGCGATACGACTCTCTGTAGGCGCTGATGGGCGCTGTGGTGCTTAGCCTCCACATGCAGCAGTGCGGGAAAAAGACGGCCCTTTAACACCAGAAGGAGCAGCTCCTGGTAGTAAATCCACTGAAATGATGAAAAATGGATACGAATGTAATACTCTTGCCGCCAAAATGACAAGCACCAGGCGAGATTTACACGCCATTACGCATGTAATCAAGTCTCCCTCTCTTGTATTGTGTAACTCTCACGTTCAGCCTGTGTCTGGCGTTTGTCGATCGACGAGTTTTGAAATCACCAAGTACTTAAAAATGAAACTTACCAGAGGACTAAAACTATGTCCTACTGCACTCAGCTCTCTTCTTTTCCCAGCAGATACTGACACAATAACATTGTCCCAACTTGCAGCAACAGTAGCGCTTGGCCTAACAGTAATCCAAAGCTAAGCTCTTTCCCACATTACACCTGGACAGAAAAAGAAAGCTGAATAATATATTTGCATTGCTATCAGATAAACTAAATGATGTATTTGTTTAGCCCACCGTCTACCCTCCAATCACAATCGAACCGCTCTGTAAACCGGGCTTTGGCGAATGTTTCCTGCGATCAGAACTAATCCTCGAACCGCTCTGTAAACCGGCCTTTAATCCTCGAACTGCTCTGTAAACCGGCCTTTAGTCCTCGAACTGCTCTGTAAACCGCCTTGGTGAATGTTTCCTGCGATCAGAACTAATCCTCGAACTGCTCTGTAAACCGGCCTTTAATCCTCGAACTGCTCTGTAAACTGGCCTTTGGTGAATGTTTCCTGTGATCAGAACTAATCCTAGAACCGCTCTGTAAACCGGCCTTTATTCCTCGAACCGCTCTGTAAACCGGCCTTTAATCCTCGAACTGCTCTTGTAAACTGGCCTTTAATCCTCGAACTGCTCTGTAAACTGGCCTTTAATCCTCGAACCGCTCTGTAAACCGGCCTTTGGTGAATGTTTCCTGTGATCTGAGGCTTTCCTGTGATCAAAGAAGTTAGTAATTACACATGTTTGCGATTACAAACGCAAGAAAATATTGCAAACCTCACAAAAAGACATTTCACAAACATTCACCACTTCTGCAGGGGCGTCGCTGACGGGGGGGGGGGGGGGTTGGGGGGTCGCGACCCCCCCCCCCCCCCCCCACACACTTTTTAAAACCGGGGGGGGGGGGATTGACCCCCACTTTTTTATGGCGGCCGACCCCCCCCCCCCCCCCAAAAAAAAAAACTTTTTATGGCGGAAGCTGATTCTAGTTTGCATGCAATTCCTATTAAAATCAAGACTTTAATATACAAAATACGACGTGGCAGGGGCGTAGCTTCTCCAGAAAAGTTGTGTGTGTATGTATGGGGTGGGGGTGGGGGGGGGGGGGGGCTGAGCTGGGAAAATCGCTTAAAGTACCATCAAAATCCACTAAAATACAGATTTCTCCACGGATTTAACCTACTTCCTCGTCCAAGTTGGGGTGGCTGAAGCCAAGTGTGTGTGTGGAGGGGGGGGGGGGGGAGGGGGCACCTCTGCGACGTGGACATGGATTCAGTCAGTTACGGATGAAATTTCCTTAGTTTTCCCTTCGACACACCGCTGCTCCGAAAGGAAAACGAAGGGAATTTCATCCGTAACATGCAGGGGCGTCGCCGACGGATGGGTCGGGGGGACGGTCCCCCGACCCCCCCCCCCCCACCACACACACACACACACACACACACACACACACACACACACACACACACACACACACACACACACACACACACACACACACACACACACACACACACACACACACACACACACACACACACACACACACACACACACACACACACACACACACACACACACACACACACACACACACACACACACACACACACACACACACACACACACACACACACACACACACACACACACACACACACACACACACACACACACACACACACACACACACACACACACACACACACACACACACACACACACACACACACACACACACACACACACACACACACACACACACACACACACACACACACACACACACACACACACACACACACACACACACACACACACACACACACACACACACACACACACACACACACACACACACACACACACACACACACACACACACACACACACACACACACACACACACACACACACACACACACACACACGCACGCACACACGCACGCACGCACGCACGCACGCACGCACGCACGCACGCACGCACGCACGCACGCACGCACGCACGCACGCACGCACGCACGCACGCACGCACGCACGCACACACACACACACACACACACACACACACACACACACACACACACACACACACACACACACTCAGAAGGAGAGGTGGTTGACCCCCCCCCCACACACACACACACACACACACACACACACACACACACACACACACACACACACACCACACCACTTGTTGCGGGAGAAGTGAACAATTTAACGTAAAAACTGCCTTTGCAGCAGTCAAAGTTCAGCTATCCACAGTCAAAAAGTGGAAATTTCGTGCCGCTTCGCGGCATGACACAATTTTCGCATTGCTTATACAAATTTGGAAAATGGGAAAATGAATTTCACCAGGGCCCACTCTCCCTTCATAAAATATTAACTTTCAAGCGGGCTACATGTTTAGCTAGTCTGCCGAGTTCCGAAAGAGGCGACGCGAACGCAAAGACCACCGGAATCGGCAACCGGAAGCTGCTCAAGCGGTGCCCAGCTTGCTGGACCGAAGAGCTAATAGTGGGGACCAGGCCAGGACCATCACTCCATGTCATCTCCCCCAGGCTCCTCCAGATCCACAGGGACCATTCATGCGCGGAAAAGTCGTTTTGCCCCTTGCTGCTTTCAAACCATTTGCACTGTTACTAGTTGTGTGTTACAGTTTGGTTCATATGTATACAGCTATTATTATCGTATGCACTATTGAGCGCTGACTGCCGACGGTCATCGTGATTTACTATCCGAGGCTAATGTATATGAAAAACTACATTCATTTCAATATTTGTCATCATACCGAGATGTATAACCAGGAAAAGGGGTTACCTGAGGCTTGGCTCACGGTCTGGCTCCACTCACGGTCTGGTTCCAATATTAAAATGTCGTTTTTCCACAACCTAAAATTATAATTTTCACGCCGCTTCGCGGCGTCACATCGATGGCCATCATCAGAACGAAGCCATCGTCATCGTATTCGGTTCCTCGTAACGCTGAATTGAATTTATAGCATTTTTAGCTTCTTATCCTATACATGGCTCACCGCCTATATTTCTGGGTTTTATCAGGAAAACCCGTAAAAATAATCGCGCCGCTTGACGGCGCTAAATAAAAAGTACCTACTATAAGATGAAAATCCACATTAAAAAAAATGTTACAATCTTTGTAAACTAGATACACGCAAAAAAATGGGCTACATTTTTTGGATTTTCAGCCGACCCCCCACTCAAAAATGCTCGGCGACGCCACTGCACCTCTGAATTACCGATTGTAAAGAAAATTGTAAACAAATGTTAGTACAGCAGAAACCTTGAAATCAAGAACGTTTGTATTAAACTTGATGCTAATGACAAATAATTTGATTGTTAACAAATTGATTTAACAAATATTTACATTGTGGTTAATTTTGTATTCAAAATAAAATTAGTTATAGGGAGAACTAGCTTTTAATTAACATTTCATCGGAATCCAAACTCTGGTCGTAAAAATACATCATGGTAAGCAATTCGAGTAAACAGAATTTGGTCATTCACCGGGTGGCGGAGCATAACAACAGAACTACTCTCAAAAGAAAGATCGTTGAATTTCTCGACCATTTTTTCGCCTAACCTAGCCGATTTCCTACGTCGTAAAGGGTGAAGGTTCACTGCACATTGCACAAGACATCGTTGACCGCTGCAACTCTATCGCCATGCGGTTTCTCCGCGCAGAGGCGCCCCTCACATCATAGAGCAATCGGTAAGGTGCACTGGGACTGGACTTCAGAGCTGGAGATCCCTGTTCGAATCTCTCGGGAAATAACTTTTTTGGGGGCAGCTATACCTATGTATAACTAAACCATTACCCTAACAACCTCGACAACGTAACAACCTTACCAATAAAATAGCCTGAACAGTCAAACAGCGTCACTATCAATGCAGTTTCTGAAATTCAGAACCCCTGACCCACTGGAATTACAAGTTTGTAATTGCAAACATTTCCTCACTTCCGTTAACCTTTGAGAAATGGAACATGTGCAATTGCAAACATTTTTACAAACAATATCTTTGCAAACTAGTTTGTAAATAGTAAATTGAGATTTACTGCCCTGGGGTTTTGTTAAATCCAAACTACAAACATGTGTACAAATTATTCGTAATAACAAAGATATTCCCTGTAATTACAAACTTTTTTGCTTTGTGAAATTGGCCTCAGAACTAATCCTCGAACCGCTCTGTAAACCGGCCTTTGGTGAATGTTTCCTGTGATCAGAACTAATCCTCGAACCGCTCTGTAAACCGGCCTTTAATCCTCGAACCGCTCTGTAAACTGGCCTTTGGGGAATGTTTCCTGCGATCAGAACTAATCCAGGGACAATAGGGAGTTGATTGTGTCAATACATGGATCATAATAAATATCACAATTCACAATTGTATTGTATGTGCGGTTGATCGGCTAGCAGGTGATAACTGAAACTTTCTACGCCTTACGATGTTCTGGAATTTTGTCCTTTCTATCGAAAAACAATTATGTCGATTCAAGTAAATGATTATTGTGTCAATGCCCTCCTAGATAAAATCAAATAGCAATCTACAACGACCATTCCCAGGTCGCTTCGCATTGCTGCCGTCCTGTTCCCCAATTCCAGGGCATTCCTCCTGGGCTGTTACCCTGGTTGGACCGTCGTCGTTCGATTCCCAGGTGATTCCAGCAGTTAGTCCCATTCTGAACAGGGCTGCCAGCGCGTGAAGAATCGCACTATAAATTAGTCGAATTGGGTCAGGACAAATGGTATTTTCAGGCGACAGTCGGGCCGGCCGGGCGCGGCTCGTTGTCGGCATGTCGGGCCGTGTCAGGCCGTGTCGGGCCGTGTCCGGCTGTACAGCAGCGCCGGCCGGCCGCTGCTGGGGAGAGCTGATTGAGTCGCATACCTGGCCGGGGGCGGCGCCGGCCGGCCCTAATCAGCGTCTGTGGGCCGCGGTCGGAGGACGGACGCCGCCGCCCCCCGGCGCGCCGCGCGCCGCTTCTGCCGCGCCCGCCCAGTCCTCGCCACCCTCTCGGCCGCCGCCGCCGACACGTCACCAGTGTTTGCGCGGCCGGCAGTTCAGTCGGCCGCAGATTGGATGGGCCGCTAATGCAGTGACGTGTTTGCCAGGCAGGGGAGACCGCAACTGACGCACTGATTGGGAGATACAGACAGGCGTCAGTACTTCATTTGGATCAGACAGCGGCGGACGGCTGAGCCGTGCCACCCGTCAGCCCCCCTACTTCTCCCCCTCCCTTCCTCCCTCCCCGCCGCTGGGAGGGGGCAGGGAAGTCCGCCTGTCCGTCTCAACCGTGAAATGTCTGATTTACGCGCTTCTGGCGACTGCGGATTACACGGCGAAGGGTGGACCGTGCCCTGTTCGCCGTGCCCTGTTCTACACTTGTTCAGGCCGAATAATCGGCTGCCGTCTGTAAGGCTGCCTAAGTCGCCGACTCCGCCCCTTGTCAGCCTTGTCTGCCAGAACCAGTCATACCTATTGGTGAGGTGAAGATTATTACGATCAGATTTCGAGACTTTTGAAGAACTATCATTGTGCTATTCTGCAAAGTAAAGAATCAATTATTGACTACCGGGATGAGGCTGGGTGCTTCTGAGCCTTAGTCGTCAAGCAGCATAATGGTTTAACGCAAGGGGATACGAAATACATATTAGGAGGGGCTTGTGCGGTTTAGAAGAGGTGATGTCAAGCAAAAAATGGAATTACTTTCAGTCTGTTCTATTGTATTTGTTAACACTGAAAGGTTATGTTAAGTTTATGGCCATTTGACACATTTATGGCAACATGCAGGGCAGGCGCAGATAATGGATCATTTTACACTGCATTATCGTTGCAGTGTGCATTCCTTTTGTTGTTACCGCTCTTATGATGACATAATATAACCATTATGCATCTTGAAAGCCAAGTGTCCGGCATCTGGCATAATCCATCAGATAGTCGGTGACTCGCCGTTTCTTAGCGCCAAGAACAATAGCACTGAGTGATAATGATGAGGTGAAGCTCATGCGCGGGCAGTGTCGCGGTTTCTGCGGCCAGCGCCAAGTTAAGACGTTTGCGGCGCCAAATTAAGTTATTACTAATATGTAATCTTTATACCTGATCAGCTTGCTATGTTTATGACCGTTTCGTAGATTTACGGTCGACGTGCAGCTCCGTAAAAACACATTTTTCGCGACTACTTATTAGCAAAGACTACTTATTAGCAAAGGAAATAATGTTCACAGTGTTGAATGGACAAGTTTCATGTCGCGTAACCATATAATTTTTGGAAAGTTTGTATATATTATTTTTCATAAAAAAAAACTCTGGTGATGTTAATGTTTCTCGAAAAGTTGTATAAATACCTTAAAAACTAATAACTATATGTATACGTGTTGCCCCCTGATTGGTCATAATCGTGTGACGTCACACATGATGATTCAGTCGTCCGACGAACATTAATAG
>JAXIVJ010010583.1:5000-25000 GCA_036785665.1 Chirona hameri | reverse complement strand
GCCAGGTCGGAAGGACCTCTGAACAGGCCGAATGGGCCCCTTGACACACAAGAGGGGCTTCTTGGAAGGTCAGAGGAGTCTCTGGTGAGACCGGAAGGGTCAAAGCACGTAGAGATCGCAGATGAAGATTAAATACAAAGAGGACTTACTCCACAATACAAATATTAAAAGCGTAGCTTTCGCGTATATTGTAACACCCTTCGTCAGGGTGCTACAATATACCCGAAAGATCCGATTTTATTTTTTCCTGTAGAGTAAGCCCTCTTTGTATTATATATATATATATATATATATATATATATATATATATATATATATATATATATATATATATATATATATATATATATATATCACACACTCCACATCATGTCTTTTCGCTTCGCGGATCCCAGATGAGTCCCTGAACAGGTCGGAAGGGCGTAGAAAAGGTCAGAGGGGCCCCTATACGATCTGAAGGGACATTGGGCCTTTCAACAGTAAGAATACAGTTGTACAGGGATTCAAACTCAAAATTTTCGCGCCGCTCCGCGGCGCAATTTAACTACAAATTAAATTATATGCGGGTTAGGAAAAAAAAACGTTCAGTTTCTCGGCTTATGTATGTGTTATGTTGCTACCTTCCTATATTATTGGGCACAATAGTTCATTTTAGCACCTTTTCCCCGCACTTTTAAACGCACAATATAGCAATTTTAGAGGTCCGCACCATACGCAATGCGACGCATTGATGAGAAAGCAACCCAGGGCATAATACTCAAAATTTTCGCGCCGCTCCATTTGTTTTAGAGTTCCGGGTCTTGAGCTTAAAAAGATATTCTAAGTTGGTATAACTGATTCCAAATTCGTGTCGCTGGTTCCAAAGTGGATGTGGCAGTTTGATAACTCCAGCTCCTAAACGTTGGTATGGTCCATGCCATACCTGCCATACTGCATTGTCCAGCCTTGTAACGTCCCTTTTCATGCGTTTTTTTTGTTGGGGGGGGGCCTTTCAACGCTTCGGAAGGGGCCCTTTCAACGCTCGGGAAGGGGCCCTTTCGAGGCGTCCCCCCCCCTGGACGAAATCCTGGCTACGTGCCTGATTCCAAGTGATTCCGTCTTATTTTCGTAAAAATCACTCTGACCATGAATTTAAACTTCCCTGAAGGCAATTTGTTTCTTTGAGCATACATACATAAGGCAACGCTAAGCGATGATGGTTTGCCTAATGAGGGTCAATAAACATGATCAGTAATTCTACTTATTTAGGTGGAGACATTACCAAAGGCAAAGTTGGGGGGCAAAACCAATTTTGACTAGCCATCCCATTTTTTTTCTTGCGGATTTCGACTTTCACTTCAACTGGAGCCCTACGGGACTTCCATAATGAATGCTAATTTTAAAACACTTTAAAATGAAAAGAAATACATTTTCATACTTGATAATTCTATATTACCATGATCGTAAAAAATGGAGTTTTCATTCATAATAATATCGGACAGGTACATTTTATCAGCTTTCAATACTGGTGCGGCTTTTGCGGCAACAGACTTAGGCTCTTCGCTGAAAGATATGCCGCACCGCACGCCTGATATGTTCCGGTTGGAACCATCGCGCGAAGTCCTCCGCGGGCGTCCACGATTCACGGAGCGTTGCAGGAGGGTTTTGCGGAAATTCCGTTAACGCTACCGACCAGAACCAGTAGTCCAGGGGAAACAGGTCTGGACTGCGAGAGGGCCACGTTCGATCAGTCAGGCGGATGATGGCATGTCCGTCAAATACATACATCCGTCAACGACAGCCGCACTGCAGCTGTCTGTGCACTGGGGGCCCAGACAGGCACCATCTTTCTGCATCAAGAGACGGTCTCTTCTGACCTTTTGGCATACCTGAGGTCAAAGAACATCTTGGAGAAGCTTCAGGTCCACGACAAATTGTACACAGATGTAACACCCTGCTGGCGTTGACTAGTATTGAGATTGCGGCCAAAGTACAGTTCTCAAATTTCAAATTTGGCGCTAAAATTTAAGCACAGATGCGTTCTTTTGTGTTTGTTCTGACCATAATCCAATGAAACTGTAGCAAAACTGACACAATAAACATGAAACATGAAGACATCTTCAGAAGCAAATGACAGCGATGCTCACAAAATTCCTCTAAGTCTTCCTTCTGAAGATTAACAAAATATGTGTATAGGTAGGTACTCAGCTCACTCCTATCATGCCTGCTCCGCCTTGGGTTCACTGGAAGCTTTCTGCACTTTGAGGCGTCATGACCAGAGGTGGATTCATGAGCGGGCAAATGGTCATGCCACCTGAAGCAACTTATATAAATCGGTCGGAAATAACCACACTGGATTTTAAAGAAGGCCTAAGCAGTAAGCAGTAAGCAACTACTACTAAGGCAAAATTGTTTTAAATAATTTCTTAATGCACTATGAAGCAAAATCCAATGAGTGATTAACGCAAGTTAACAGAAGCGTGCAAGGGCAATTGTCGAAAATACCTACATCCCGAGCCAACGTGTTTTGTTTTCGATGGATAGGATACCGGGCTATTACGATATAATTAACTGTGAACTGAGGCCAGGTCTGCCTGTCACTGCCAGGTCCGCCTGCCTCTGCCAGGTCCCCGTCATCGGAATCACTCAAGGTGATCTATGAGCTCTGAAAGCATCGAGGCAGAAGTGGTTCAGGAGACCTTTTACTTTTAAGACTAGCATCGAAACACTCTGTCTCCAGATCAGCAGGAATGAATAGGTTTGGGGGCCTTCGAAATATATGCCACAGCCCATACCATGTCACATATTGTCATCATAATTCAATGTTTCGGGTCACGTGTTACTGTAATGCCTAACTTCCCGTGAAGAATAACACGCTTTTTAGAAAATGATAAGATCAGCCACACTAAATTTGGGGGAGGGGGGGGGGCCCAACGGTCCAAAAGCTGGAGAAGGGAGGGCAAGCACCCCCCCCCCCCCCTCTCTGTTTCCGAGCCTATGAAAGAGGTCATGGCCCCAAAAACGCCTGAAATCTGTAGACAATTGACACATTTTTCGATTGAAAAGGAATTTCAATGAACTTGAACTAAAAACGTTTGTTTTAAATAACCTATTAAAGCCTGAAGAATCGAAATTTGTCAAGTGCTTATGGTAATCCGAGACATTTTTGGATTTGGACCCTAAACCACCTTTTTGTCGTTCTGGGTCCGTCCTGGAACAATGACGTGTCAAGCAGACAAAGTTGGTAAGGCAATAATTGCCCCACCACCTTTGTTTTTGGCCCCACCAACGTTGTATTTGACACAACATTTCTCAATTTTAAGACATTTGAACGTTAAAGAATAAATAAAGAATACACATTTTCCAGCTCCGGTGTGCGGGAACCCAACAAGTTGAGAAGAAAACAAATGTAATTCTCCAGCCCCGAATCGCACAATTTGCTCCACCAACTTCTTTGGAAACGCTTCTGACATGCCCGCTACCATTTTTTGTTTGCAGGGGCGTCGCCACAAAATGATGTGTGTTGTGGGGGGACAGCCAGGTTTGCCCCCACTCCCATAGGACTGATGTTAAAATAATGTTAATCTGGAGGGTTCGCCTCCCCCCGCGGTGGCGACACCCCTGTTTTTTCGCATCAGGTTTCTCATACAGAACCTTGCTGACAAAGGGAAAAATTAAGGTAAACATGAGTAAAAGTGTGATGTTTGCAGAATTTTGCAAAATAAACTCACATTTTCGATGTCTTATATGAAAAATAAGTTTTTTTACGGAACCTTAAGATTAGCCACGCCAAAGTTGGGGGGGGGGGCGCCGTCCCCCCTCCTCCCCGGTCCCGTAGTTGGGGGGGGGGGGGGGCAATCGCCCCCTCTGCCCCCTGTTCCCGGGCCTATGTAGACATACAACGATCTTCAACAAATTCATGAAATTATTTGAAGTTTTATAGCAAAATAGCCATAGTGAATATACCTGTATAAGATATTTAATATTACTATTCGTGTCATTCATGTGATTTGTACAAAGTATAGATTTGTTCGGAAATTTGTTATGCAGAGTGGAATCAATGGAATCGGATTCGTAATCAAGCTTTTTAGGTGTCCTGGAATCGGATTCGGAATCGATTCCCCTGGTAAAATATATATATTGGAATCAGAATCGGAGTCAGCCCCATCTGGCTTGGCATGGAATCGGAATCTATTCCGCTGAAGCGGAATCAAGCACAAGTCTGCTGAGTTGTAACAAAGATTTTCGCCGCCGCCTAAACCAAATGTATGTCTTGTTCCTGCGATATAATGCAGTCCTTCATGACAAGCCGATCATGTAGTCATTTAATATTCACTTGATATTCAGGAAGCTAGGTGCGTGTAAGTGTTCAGCAAAGTTATATCGACACTTTAAGAGGCAAGCATTTACATGTGCCGACACGTTGTTTTTCATATCTGACACTTGAGCTTATCTGACGGCGGTGGTTACACTCGGGGTGGCACTCGGGCTGCATAGTATCTGACGGTGGGGGTTACTGGGCACTCGGGCTGCATAGTATCTGACGGTGGTGGTTACTGGGCACTCGGACTGCATAGTATCTGACGGTGGTGGTTACTGTGGCACTCGGGCTGCATAGTATCTGATGGCGGTGGTTACACTCGGGGTGGCACCCGGGCTGCATAGTATCTGACGGTGGGGGTTACTGGGCACCCGGGCTGCATAGTATCTGACGGTGGTGGTTACTGGGCACTCGGGCTGCATAGTATCTGACGGTGGTGGTTACACTCGGGGTGGCACCCGGGCTGCATAGTATCTGACGGTGGTGGTTACTGTGGCACCCGGGCTGCATAGTATCTGACGGTGGTGGTTACTGGGCACCCGGGCTGCATAGTATCTGACGGTGGTGGTTACACTCGGGGTGGCACCCGGGCTGCATAGTATCTGACGGTGGGGGTTACTGGGCACTCGGGCTGCATAGTATCTGACGGTGGTGGTTACACTCGGGGTGGCACCCGGGCTGCATAGTATCTGACGGTGGGGGTTACTGGGCACTCGGGCTGCATAGTATCTGACGGTGGTGGTTACTGTGGCACTCGGGCTGCATAGTATCTGACGGTGGGGGTTACTGGGCACTCGGGCTGCATAGTATCTGACGGTGGTGGTTACTGTGGCACTCGGGCTGCATAGTATCTGACGGTGGGGGTTACTGGGCACTCGGGCTGCATAGTATCTGACGGTGATGGTTACTGGGCACTCGGGCTGCATAGTATCTGACGGTGATGGTTACTGGGCACTCGGGCTGCATAGTATCTGACGGTGGGGGTTACTGGGCACTCGGGCTGCATAGTATCTGACGGTGGTGGTTACACTCGGGGTGGCACCCGGGCTGCATAGTATCTGACGGTGATGGTTACTGGGCACTCGGGCTGCATAGTATCTGACGGTGGGGGTTACTGGGCACTCGGGCTGCATAGTATCTGACGGTGGTGGTTACTGTGGCACCCGGGCTGCATAGTATCTGACGGTGGTGGTTACTGGGCACCCGGACTGCATAGTATCTGACGGTGGTGGTTACACTCGGGGTGGCACCCGGGCTGCATAGTATCTGACGGTGGGGGTTACTGGGCACTCGGGCTGCATAGTATCTGACGGTGGGGGTTACTGTGGCACTCGGGCTGCATAGTAACGGACGGCGGTGGTTACTGGGCACTCGGACTGCATAGTATCTGACGGTGGTGGTTACTGGGCACTCGGGCTGCATAGTATCTGACGGTGGTGGTTACTGGGCACTCGGGCTGCATAGTATCTGACGGTGGTGGTTACTGGGCACTCGGACTGCATAGTATCTGACGGTGGTGGTTACTGTGGCACTCGGGCTGCATAGTATCTGACGGTGGTGGTTACACTCGGGGTGGCACCCGGGCTGCATAGTATCTGACGGTGGTGGTTACTGTGGCACTCGGGCTGCATAGTATCTGACGGCGGTGGTTACACTCGGGGTGGCACCCGGGCTGCATAGTATCTGACGGTGGGGGTTACTGGGCACTCGGGCTGCATAGTATCTGACGGTGGTGGTTACTGTGGCACTCGGGCTGCATAGTATCTGACGGTGGTGGTTACACTCGGGGTGGCACCCGGGCTGCATAGTATCTGACGGTGGTGGTTACTGTGGCACCCGGGCTGCATAGTATCTGACGGTGGTGGTTACACTCGGGGTGGCACCCGGGCTGCATAGTATCTGACGGTGGTGGTTACTGGGCACTCGGGCTGCATAGTATCTGACGGTGGTGGTTACTGTGGCACTCGGGCTGCATAGTATCTGACGGTGGTGGTTACACTCGGGGTGGCACCCGGGCTGCATAGTATCTGACGGTGGGGGTTACTGGGCACTCGGGCTGCATAGTATCTGACGGTGGGGGTTACTGGGCACTCGGGCTGCATAGTATCTGACGGTGGTGGTTACTGGGCACTCGGGCTGCATAGTATCTGACGGTGGTGGTTACTGGGCACTCGGGCTGCATAGTATCTGACGGTGGTGGTTACTGTGGCACTCGGGCTGCATAGTATCTGACGGTGGTGGTTACTGGGCACCCGGGCTGCATAGTATCTGACGGTGGTGGTTACACTCGGGGTGGCACCCGGGCTGCATAGTATCTGACGGTGGGGGTTACTGGGCACTCGGGCTGCATAGTATCTGACGGTGGTGGTTACTGGGCACTCGGGCTGCATAGTATCTGACGGTGGGGGTTACTGGGCACTCGGGCTGCATAGTATCTGACGGTGGTGGTTACACTCGGGGTGGCACCCGGGCTGCATAGTATCTGACGGTGGGGGTTACTGGGCACCCGGGCTGCATAGTATCTGACGGTGGTGGTTACTGGGCACTCGGGCTGCATAGTATCTGACGGTGGTGGTTACTGGGCACTCGGGCTGCATAGTATCTGACGGTGGTGGTTACTGTGGCACTCGGGCTGCATAGTATCTGACGGTGGTGGTTACACTCGGGGTGGCACCCGGGCTGCATAGTATCTGACGGTGGTGGTTACTGTGGCACTCGGGCTGCATAGTATCTGACGGTGGTGGTTACACTCGGGGTGGCACCCGGGCTGCATAGTATCTGACGGTGGTGGTTACTGGGCACTCGGGCTGCATAGTATCTGACGGTGGTGGTTACTGGGCACTCGGGCTGCATAGTATCTGACGGTGGTGGTTACTGGGCACTCGGGCTGCATAGTATCTGACGGTGGTGGTTACTGTGGCACCCGGGCTGCATAGTATCTGACGGTGGTGGTTACTGGGTACTCGGGCTGCATAGTATCTGACGGTGGTGGTTACTGGGCACTCGGGCTGCATAGTATCTGACGGTGGTGGTTACTGGGCACTCGGGCTGCATAGTATCTGACGGTGGTGGTTACTGTGGCACTCGGGCTGCATAGTATCTGACGGTGGTGGTTACACTCGGGGTGGCACCCGGGCTGCATAGTATCTGACGGTGGTGGTTACTGGGCACTCGGGCTGCATAGTATCTGACGGTGGTGGTTACACTCGGGGTGGCACCCGGGCTGCATAGTATCTGACGGTGGTGGTTACTGTGGCACCCGGGCTGCATAGTATCTGACGGTGGTGGTTACTGGGCACTCGGGCTGCATAGTATCTGACGGTGGTGGTTACTGGGCACTCGGGCTGCATAGTATCTGACGGTGGGGGTTACTGGGCACTCGGGCTGCATAGTATCTGACGGTGGGGGTTACTGGGCACTCGGGCTGCATAGTATCTGACGGTGGGGGTTACTGGGCACTCGGGCTGCATAGTATCTGACGGTGGTGGTTACTGTGGCACCCGGGCTGCATAGTATCTGACGGTGGTGGTTACTGGGCACTCGGGCTGCATAGTATCTGACGGTGATGGTTACTGGGCACTCGGGCTGCATAGTATCTGACGGTGGGGGTTACTGTGGCACCCGGGCTGCATAGTATCTGACGGTGGTGGTTACTGGGCACTCGGGCTGCATAGTATCTGACGGTGGTGGTTACACTCGGGGTGGCACCCGGGCTGCATAGTATCTGACGGTGGGGGTTACTGGGCACTCGGGTTGCATAGTATCTGACGGTGGTGGTTACTGGGCACTCGGGCTGCATAGTATCTGACGGTGGTGGTTACACTCGGGGTGGCACCCGGGCTGCATAGTATCTGACGGTGGGGGTTACTGTGGCACTCGGGCTGCATAGTATCTGACGGTGGTGGTTACACTCGGGGTGGCACCCGGGCTGCATAGTATCTGACGGTGGTGGTTACTGGGCACTCGGGCTGCATAGTATCTGACGGTGGTGGTTACTGTGGCACTCGGGCTGCATAGTATCTGACGGTGGTGGTTACTGGGCACTCGGGCTGCATAGTATCTGACGGTGGTGGTTACTGGGCACCCGGGCTGCATAGTATCTGACGGTGGTGGTTACTGGGCACCCGGGCTGCATAGTATCTGACGGTGGGGGTTACTGGGCACTCGGGCTGCATAGTATCTGACGGTGGTGGTTACTGGGCACTCGGGCTGCATAGTATCTGACGGCGGTGGTTACACTCGGGGTGGCACTCGGGCTGCATAGTATCTGACGGTGGGGGTTACTGGGCACTCGGGCTGCATAGTATCTGACGGTGGTGGTTACTGGGAACTCGGGCTGCATAGTATCTGACGGTGGTGGTTACTGGGCACTCGGGCTGCATAGTATCTGACGGCGGTGGTTACACTCGGGGTGGCACCCGGGCTGCATAGTATCTGACGGTGGTGGTTACTGGGCACTCGGGCTGCATAGTATCTGACGGTGGTGGTTACACTCGGGGTGGCACCCGGGCTGCATAGTATCTGACGGTGGTGGTTACTGGGCACTCGGGCTGCATAGTATCTGACGGTGGTGGTTACACTCGGGGTGGCACCCGGGCTGCATAGTATCTGACGGTGGGGGTTACTGGGCACTCGGGCTGCATAGTATCTGACGGTGGTGGTTACTGGGCACCCGGACTGCATAGTATCTGACGGTGGTGGTTACTGGGCACTCGGGCTGCATAGTATCTGACGGTGGTGGTTACTGGGCACCCGGGCTGCATAGTATCTGACGGTGGTGGTTACACTCGGGGTGGCACCCGGGCTGCATAGTATCTGACGGTGGGGGTTACTGGGCACTCGGGCTGCATAGTATCTGACGGTGGTGGTTACTGTGGCACTCGGGCTGCATAGTATCTGACGGTGGGGGTTACTGGGCACTCGGGCTGCATAGTATCTGACGGTGGTGGTTACTGGGCACTCGGGCTGCATAGTATCTGACGGTGGTGGTTACACTCGGGGTGGCACCCGGGCTGCATAGTATCTGACGGTGGGGGTTACTGGGCACTCGGGCTGCATAGTATCTGACGGTGGTGGTTACTGTGGCACTCGGGCTGCATAGTATCTGACGGTGGGGGTTACTGGGCACTCGGGCTGCATAGTATCTGACGGTGGTGGTTACTGGGCACTCGGGCTGCATAGTATCTGACGGTGGTGGTTACACTCGGGGTGGCACCCGGGCTGCATAGTATCTGACGGTGGTGGTTACTGGGCACTCGGGCTGCATAGTATCTGACGGTGGTGGTTACTGGGCACCCGGGCTGCATAGTATCTGACGGTGGTGGTTACTGTGGCACCCGGGCTGCATAGTATCTGACGGTGGGGGTTACTGGGCACTCGGGCTGCATAGTATCTGACAGTGGTGGTTACACTCGGGGTGGCACCCGGGCTGCATAGTATCTGACGGTGGGGGTTACTGGGCACTCGGGCTGCATAGTATCTGACGGTGGTGGTTACTGTGGCACCCGGGCTGCATAGTATCTGACGGTGGGGGTTACTGGGCACTCGGGCTGCATAGTATCTGACGGTGGTGGTTACTGGGCACTCGGGCTGCATAGTATCTGACGGTGGTGGTTACTGTGGCACTCGGGCTGCATAGTATCTGACGGTGATGGTTACTGGGCACTCGGGCTGCATAGTATCTGACGGTGGTGGTTACTGGGCACTCGGGCTGCATAGTATCTGACGGTGGTGGTTACTGTGGCACTCGGGCTGCATAGTATCTGACGGTGATGGTTACTGGGCACTCGGGCTGCATAGTATCTGATGGCGGTGGTTACACTCGGGGTGGCACCCGGGCTGCATAGTATCTGACGGCGGTGGTTACACTCGGGGTGGCACTCGGGCTGCATAGTATCTGACGGTGGTGGTTACTGGGCACTCGGGCTGCATAGTATCTGACGGCGGTGGTTACACTCGGGGTGGCACCCGGGCTGCATAGTATCTGACGGTGGTGGTTACTGGGCACTCGGGCTGCATAGTATCTGACGGTGGTGGTTACACTCGGGGTGGCACCCGGGCTGCATAGTATCTGACGGTGGGGGTTACTGGGCACTCGGGCTGCATAGTATCTGACGGTGGTGGTTACTGGGCACTCGGGCTGCATAGTAACGGAAGTAATAACACGCTTTGCACATGTGTTTAAATTGATGCCTCGTGGGTCAGGTGCAACACCGCCAGAATTAAGAGGAGTGATAAGTTGTGTGCAGTTCTTGACAAAAAATTACAATAGGTACATTTACAATAGGTACATTTGTACAATAGGTACATTTGTACAATAGGTACATTTATAGGTACAAATGTACAATAGGTACATTTAGTTTGCATTAGGTATGTGATGTTATTTGGTCCATGTTCAACACCTGACTTTCCGTTTTCATGTCACGACTATCATCGGATACATAAATCAATGAGCAATACCCTTAAAGGGAAATAATGACCTTTTTCCACACAAAAATGGAGTTAGCGCTTGAAATCGCCAGACGAGACCAAAATATATTGTAAATTCATCACATTTTGCATGAAAACTTTCCTACTGAAAGATATTTCAAGTTAAAGTTGATAAGCGTTCCACACTTTTAACGACCGGTACTTGCAAGTACTTTTGGTCCTCATCAAACTGCAGGCTTTTCCCGTATTGTTTTTTTACGCAATAGAGTGGAAAATATATTGTGCGTTCTGCTTGTTGTGATTATATGCCCGGCGATCTTCTAAAACTAACAGCGATTGGAAAAAGAGGCAATAAAATCGGAAGCTCATCGATGCACATCAACGGCGGCATAGTTAGTGGTTGCGACCCTCAAATTTTAAAAATCGATTCATTTGATTTCAACATTAGGAGTATTGTATAATTTGTCTGTGGCTGTATATAACACTATGCTTTATATTATCATGAAAAATTATAATTTTTCCCCAAAAAACTAACAAACAATAACACAAAACTGGCAATTAAATCGGAAGCTCATCGATGCACATCGACGGCGACCTATTTAGCGTTGGCGATTTGTTTACAAATTAATTGCCATGCTTCTCGGCGCACTTAACCATTGTGGCGAGTTGTTCCTGATTAGTATACCCAAGTCCCGTATCAGGCTTTGTTAATGACGTCACTGGTGCCATTCTTGTGTAGCATTGCAAAATATATCTGATTTTGAGTTGAAAGCTAATTAAAGACTTATTCAAATTATTGTTTTTAAGTTTGAATTTTCTTGTTAATCATTATTACAGGTATTTTATCACTGTATTTCATAGTAGTTGACACTTCAGAAACTTGTGACTTAATAATATTGTATCCAATATGCATTTCCCTCACCTTTTGCTATTGTGACGCAGTGCCGAGTGCTTTGCGAATGCTAGCTTGCCTGGGGTTCAATTCATTCCGCCCTTATTGTATTCGAGTTGGTATATTTTGCATGTTGTTGTTATTCATGACGTATACTGATAGTCATGCATCACGGATGCTTCACGGATTGCTTCACGGATCAGAGCGCTGCTCGAACGCACGCTAGTAGCGCTAGTAGCGCTTTCGTTCTCCATGGCAACCAGGCGTGAGCCAATGAAAAGCCAGAACGTATTCCCTTTCTGGCTTTTGATTGGCTGACGCCTGGTTGCCATGGAGAACGAAAGCGCTACTAGCGTGTGTCTGAACAGCGCTCAGTTTGATCGGAAACGTCACAGAGCCTCCAAAAATGCCGCACTCGATGTAAACAATGGTAGGGAAGGACGAATTTGTCAACGACCTTCATGAAGTACACTAGGTACTTGTTTTGTATTTTTTCCAAACTTACAACTTTGAATTTGGGAATAATTTTATTTAATTCTTAAATTTAAATAAAATAATTTTAAACCATAACGGTAGCCTAAGAAATTGTTGCTAACAAAATCAAAAGGTCATTATTTCTCTTTAATGGGTTTGTTTTCACATATGTTTAAAACTTAGTGGCTTTTGGCATGCCGCTACGATAACATCGAAGTCAAGAGGTGAGAGAAATCCTACAACGTGCAAAGCACACTTTTCACAGAAGTTACTTGTATACTTAAAACTTTTATACTTAACCCTCGCCCTACGGGAGCTTTTTTCACCTTCGCCCTACGGGGGTGCTGACTGGCCCCCTTGTTAACTTCCATCCAAACCAAGCAACTTAGAGCAATGCGGTAAGAACCAGCATGTTGCCTGTCATGAGAGGAATCTAACAGTATGTGATTTTTGGGTTTCAGGTCAACGGGTGACCTTCCAGGTCAAGTGAATGACCTCGGATTTACCACGTCCAGAACAGCGATTTTGCTCTTCAGAAAACCTCAAAATTAGAAATTGATAAATGTAAATAAAAAGGCATGTTCCTAGACCAGTTTTGGCTCAGAAATACAGAAAACAGTAATGATTTGTTCGTATCTTGTCCAAAAAAGTCAAAAAAGTTATTAAAAAAATGACGTCATGAGTTTCTTAGACTTAGGGAGCCGTCACTCAGTTAAAAATGAAGATATTGCTTTAAAATTTGGTATGGGTATTGTCCATACTCAGTTCTCTGACATATATTCCGGTTTTTCTAATATCTTTGAAAATTTGTGATTTTGTGGGATTTTCCTCTTTTTTTCTCTTTTTTTGAGGGGTCAAAAACCCAAAACTTCGAAGATCCGAGATTGCCATTTTAAAGAGAACGTCATTTTGTATCTTTGGTGAATTTAAAACTCTGTTTTCTACGATTTTTCAAATATTTATCGTTTTTCCACCAACATGACGTCATCAAAACATGATTATCTCCCAAAAATTTCAACCAATTTCAATTAAATTTGTATGGCATACGTATAATTGTTGTAAACTCAGCTAATGAAAATTTCGGCAAGATGCGCCGCATTTGTAAAAAATGATTAAATAAAAACCTCAGGGGGACGTCAGCCCCCCCCCCCCCCCCCCGGCGAGGGTTAAGACTTTTATACTTAAGACTTTTATACTTAAGACTTATATACTATGACATTTATACCAAAACTTTTTTAAAACTTTTCAGAAACTTTTCAGAATCTTTTCAGTGCAATAATCATTCGTGAAAATGTCTAATACATGTTAATCGAATGGCCTTTTTAAGGTCAACTTTGTATACATACAACTATCGGCTCAACGCCGCCATGCTTCATCTACATGCATACATGGGATATATCCCTGAGTATTTTATGTTTTCGTGACCGTATTGTGTTTCATCGTCGTCTCTATTAGTTTGTTTTACTTCTTTAAAGCTGTCTCGCTTTAGGTATGCGATATCTTTCTATCTCTATAACCTGCTGGCCGTCAGCAAACGCGGACTGGATTCGTCTGCACGTTCGGAGCTAAATGCTGCAGTATCCAAATAATGTCACGCAGCTTTACGAACGCCTGCATCGTCATGCAGGCCACGGCCGCTCCTGTTTACGGACGCTGTCTATTTGTTTATTTCTTTATTTTCATAATCACCACAGGTTCTGCGCCCACTGACAGGTGAAGTCGAAAGTTAAAAGTTAAAACCATCACATTCACGAACATTTACAGACACACAACACAACTATCCCCCATAACATATACAGCCACACGTTTCTTGAACTCTGGTGCACTGCTCTCCCATACATCCACATCACGATTCGCGTCCAGAAAGGCATTACAGGCGCTGGGAGCGCGATTAAAGACGCACGTTTTAACAGTGTTTGCCCGCGCAAACGAACTTGCGAACAAACATTGATTTCTCAGCTGACGGGCAGGCACTGCTAGAGGGAACTTGTCGATAAGGAATGATGAACATATCCTGTGGCGATGCACGTTTCTGATGAACATTATGTCGTGGTGTTCGAACTGAGCTCCCATGGTGCTAACTTTAAAATGTACAGCCAAATCTCGATACGAAAAAGACACTCCTGTCACACGGCAGCGAGCACACAGCCAAACCAGAAACTTTTCCTGCACACGCTCTATCCTTTGGACATGTGACTGCGCTGCTCAACTCCACACTACACTACCATACTCAAGGACAGAGCGAACGTTTGCAAAATATGCTGACAGAGGGCACGTTGGTTTGCTGCTTTCAAAGGACGGCCGTTCTTGCCTGTTTGAAGAGTACGCATTAGCAATCCTAGAGCTCGGTTTGCCTTACGAACTGTATAGTCGACATGTTCGCCAAAGGTAAGTTTCTGATCCAGCATTCACATAGCGAACATTGTCGACATAGCGATACTTATCGCTACTTATCGGCGTCTCTGGCCGAGCCGCACATTTCTAACCGGGGATAGTTTGACGCTCATTGCCGGCTTCTGTTGTAACCAACCGCTGCATTTAATGAGGAAGGCCGCATGCTTCGGACTCAGGATAATTGTTTATCGGTTTCGGTCACTTCAAAACGTCACATGTCTGAGCCTATACGGCACCGTTTCGGAGACGAGCGGTGCTTTTGAGGGGTTAAAGACCCGACGCGGCAATCATTGGTGGATCGGTCCGGCTCCCAGAACACCAGAATACAGTTCGATACAGATCAGTCTAGTTTATGAGCCGCTTCATTATTTTCTAGCGTGTAGTTAGCGCAGGTCGAGCTGTTTTCTCTGGCCGTTTCGGCAGAGGTGATTGAGCCGCTCGGCTGCTATCCCTCCGGTCAATGGACACATATTAGCCGCCCCGGAAAACACACCACACGCCAAAATACCATTGTTATGCTAAACAAAACCAGAATGAATCAATTATCTTCTGTCCGGCCTGGCGCGCACGGCCGTACCCGCATTCTAATTCTATGCATTCCGTTTGTTTTTCTGAAGGCAACGACTCCTTTTAAATTCAAATCGGGACTAATGAATTCTGGAGGCTGGCGCTAGCCGCGCCGCAGGAGCCTCCGTTCCGTAAAGAAAGCTGGACAGTCCCAGTGTTTCAGGCTGCCTCTGGTCCATGACGGGGAAGGAAACAGACAGAAAGGTAATACACGAATGGAAAACTTCATATCTCAATTCTCATAACACTTAAATCAGCATTTCTATCATTTCGACTTCCTTATGAAGTTAAATGTAAGTGCATACATGTGCTATGCGGAGCAGCCTTTATTAGAAACTACATTTCATAAGGAACACTGTCTCCGCATTATACATTGCTGAAGAAGTGCTGCAACACACTAGACATATACGCTTATTTGAATAGTTATGGACCCATATACATACTAGCCCATAAACATTCCTTTATATTTTTGGTTCACAAGAATGTTGCCTAGCCTAGCTAGTCTGAAGGTCGAAGTACGACCAATTCGCTGAAGGCTTGGACACCATGACTGGAAATTAACGAGTTGACCTTTGAAGCTAAAACAGTAAAACTGTGCATGAGCTATTCATTCGTCATGTTCAACAACCAAACCACACACAAATGATAAAAGTGTGACATTTCGTGCCAAAAGTGTGCACACCTAACAGAAATCCACAATGCTTCCATCTGACATTAGCATCACATAATGATCGAGTGTTTCCTTCAATTGCAATGAATGCAGACATGGCCACACGACACGACTGCAGACTACACTGTGACAGACCACACTGTGACTGTCACAGACCACATTGTGACTGTGACAGACCACACTGTGACTGTGACAGACCATACTGTGACTATGACAGACCACAATGTGACTGTGACATACCACACTGTGACTGTGATAGACCGCACTGTGACATACCACACTGTGACTGTGACAGACCACAATGTGACTGTGACATACCACACTGTGACTGTGATAGACCGCACTGTGACATACCACACTGTGAATGTGACAGACCACACTGTGACTGTGACATACCACACTGTGACTGTGATAGACCGCACTGTGACATACCACACTGTGACTGTGACAGACCACACTGTGACTGACAGACCACACTATGACTGACATACCACACTGTGACTGTGACATACCACACTGTGACTGTGACATACCACACTGTGACTGTGATAGACCGCACTGTGACATACCACACTGTGACTGTGACAGATCACACTGTGACTGACAGACCACACTATGACTGACATACCACACTGTGACTGTGACAGACCACACTGTGACTGTGACATACCACACTATGACTGGCATACCACACTGTGACTGTGACAGACCACAATGTGACATACCACACTGTGACTGTTACAAACCACACTGACTGTGGCAGACCGCACTGTGACTGACAGACCACACTATGACTGACATACCACACTGACTGTGACATACCACACTGTGACATACCACACTGTGACAGACCACACTGTAACTGTGACAGACCACGATGTGACTGTGACAGACCATACTGTGACTGTGACAGACCATATTGTGAATGTGACATACCACACTGTGACTGTGGCATACCATAATGTGACTGTGACAGACCGCACTGTGACTGACAGACCACACTGTGACTGTGACATACCACACTGTGACTGACAGACCACACTGTCCCTGACATACCACACTGTGACTGTGACAGACCGCACTGTGACTGACAGACCACACTGTGACTGTGACAGACCGAACTGTGACTGACAGACCACACTGTGACTGTGACATACCACACTGTGACTGACATACCACTGTGACTGTGGCATACCATAATGTGACTGTGACATACCACACTGTGAATGTGACATACCACACTGTGACTGTGACATACCACAATGTGACTGTGGCACACTACACTGTGACAGACCACAATGTGACTGTGGCACACTACACTGTGACAGACCACACGGTGACTGTGACAGACCACACTGTGACTGTGACAGACCACAATGTGACTGTGGCATACCACACTGTGAATGTGACATACCACACTGTGACTGTGACATACCACACTGTGACTGTGACAGACCACAATGTGACTGTGACACACTACTCTGTGACAGACCACACGGTGACTGTGAGACCACACGGTGACTGTGACAGACCACACTGTGGCCGTGACAGACCACACTGTGAATGTGACATACCACACTGTAACTGTGACATACCACACTGTGACTGTGACAGACCACATTGTGACTGTGACAGACCACACTGTAACTGTGACAGACCACACTGTAACTGTGACAGACCACACTGTGACTATGACAGACCACAATGTGACTGTGACAGACCACACTGTGACTGTGACAGACCACACTGTGAATGTGACATACCACACTGTGACTGTGGCATACCACACTGTGACTGTGGCATACCACACTGTGACTGTGACATACCACACTGTGACATACCACACTGTGACATACCACACTGTGACATACCATACTGTGACTGTGATAGACCACACTGTGACTGTGATAGACCACACTGTGACTGTAGCATACCACACTGTGACTGTGGCATACCACACGGTGACTGTGACATACCACACTGTGACTGTGACATACCACACGGTGACTGTGACATACCACACTGTGACATACCACAATGTGACTGTGACATACCACACTGTGACTGTGACAGACCACACTGTGACTGTGACATACCACACTGTGACTGTGACATACCATAATGTGACTGTGACATACCATACTGTGACTGTGACATACCATACTGTGACTGTGACCGACCACACTGTGACTGTGATATACCACACTGTGACTGTGACATACCACACTGTGACTGTGACATACCACACGGTGACTGTGACATACCACACTGTGACATACCACAATGTGACTGACATACCACACTGTGACTGTGGCAGACCACACTGTGACTGTGACATACCACACTGTGACTGTGACAGACCACACTGTGACTATGACATACCATAATGTGACTGTGACAGACCACACTGTGACTGTGACAGACCACACTGTGACTGTGACATACCACACTGACTGTGACAGACCACACTGTGACTGTGGCAGACCACACTGTGTACCCAAGCGAGGCTCAAATGCCAGACGACTCCTCTGGTTAATGGTTATTAGGAAGATAACTTGTCGCCCATGAAATACTGGTGGATAAAACACGTTATATTGTGGAACATTGTATTCACGTCAATCCTAGACCTAGATAGAAGATGTTTGTCCAGAAATGCGAGAGACATTAAGTAATCCCAAGAGTCATCACACAAGTGTAAAACATGGAGCGCGAGTTGGCCACATTATTGTTAATATCACCTCCATACAAATCGTCACAGGGGTAGGTAGAGAGTATCAGAGGACAGCGGCCCACCTGGGCACTGCCTTCGTCATATGGCTAATCAAAGGCAACAGCAGCGTATGTAAAGCAATCCACAGAAAGCATTTAAAGTCAACAGCTCTTCCGCTTGCCCCAGGTCTGAAGGCTGACGCACTGACGCATAGACGGCATGGTAGACACCAGCTGGACTATATACAGTGCGTTCACGGTAGACGGGGTCGGCGGCGGTAAGCGTGCAGTGCCGACATGGTCTCCGGTGCTGCGGCGTGCAGTGCCGACATGGTCTCCGGTGCTGCGGTGTGCAGTGCCGACATGATCTCCGGTGTTGTGGCGTGCAGTGCCGACATGGTCTCCGGTGCTGCGGTGTGCAGTGCCGACATGATCTCCGGTGCTGTGGCGTGCAGTGCCGACATGATCTCCGGTGTTGTGGCGTGCAGTGCCGACATGGTCTCCGGTGCTGCGGTGTGCAGTGCCGACATGATCTCCGGTGCTGCGGTGTGCAGTGCCGACATGATCTCCGGTGTTGTGGCGTGCAGTGCCGACATGGTCTCCGGTGCTGCGGTGTGCAGTGCCGACATGATCTCCGGTGCTGTGGCGTGCAGTGCCGACATGATCTCCGGTGCTGCTGCGTGCAGTACCGACATGATCTCCGATGCTGCGGCGTGCAGTGCCGACATGATCTCCGGTGCTGCGGCGAGCAGTGCCGACATGATCTCCGGTGCTGCGATGTGCAGTGTACAGTGATTTCCGGTGCTGCGATGTGCAGTGTACAGTGATCTCCGGTGCTGTGGTGTGCAGTGTACAGTGATCTCCGGTGCTGTGGTGTGCAGTGTACAGTGATCTCCGGTGCTGCGGTGTGCAGTGTACAGTGATCTCCGGTGCTGTGGTGTGCAGTGTACAGTGATCTCCGGTGCTGCGGTGTGCAGTGTACAGTGATCTCCGGTGCTGCGGTGTGCAGTGCCGACATGATCTCCGGTGCTGCGGTGTGCAGTGTACAGTGATCTCCGGTGCTGTGGTGTGCAGTGTACAGTGATCTCCGGTGCTGCGGTGTGCAGTGCCGACATGATCTCCGGTGCTGCGATGTGCAGTGTACAGTGATCTCCGGTGCTGCGGTGTGCAGTGCCGACATGATCTCCGGTGCTGCGGTGTGCAGTGTACAGTGATCTCCGGTGCTGCGGTGTGCAGTGCCGACATGATCTCCGGTGCTGCGGTGTGCAGTGTACAGTGATCTCCGGTGCTGCGGTGTGCAGTGCCTACATGATCTCCGGTGCTGCGGTGTGCAGTGTACAGTGATCTCCGGTGCTGCGGTGTGCAGTGTACAGTGATCTCCGGTGCTGCGGTGTGCAGTGTACAGTGATCTCCGGTGCTGCGGTGTGCAGTGCCGACATGATCTCCGGTGCTGCGGTGTGCAGTGTACAGTGTGTGGCGTGCAGTGTGCAGTGTGCGTTGTACCGCTATGCCTGTGTGCGATGTGCCGATATGCGGTGTACCGCTGTGCCTGTGTGGTGTGCCTG
>JAXIVJ010010582.1:10000-42500 GCA_036785665.1 Chirona hameri | reverse complement strand
GCAGTCAGGGGTCAGGGTGGGGAGGTTATACACGTAACCAGGGAGAGATGCGGGTCTGTCGACACAGCAGTCAGGGGTCAGGGTGGGGAGGTTATACACGTAACCAGGGAGAGATGCGGCTCTGTCGACACAGCAGTCAGGGGTCAGGGTGGGGAGGTTATATACGTCTCCGGCGACAGATGCGGCTCTGTCGACACAGCAGTCAGGGGTCAGGGTGGGGAGGTTATACACGTAATCAGGGAGAGAGAGATGCGGCTCTGTCGACACAGCAGTCAGGGGTCAGGGTGGGGAGGTTATACACGTAACCAGGGAGAGATGCAGGTCTGTCGACACAGCAGTCAGGGGTCAGGGTGGGGAGGTTATACACGTAACCAGGGAGAGATGCAGGTCTGTCGACACAGCAGTCAGGGGTCAGGGTGGGGAGGTTATACACGTAACCAGGGAGAGATGCGGCTCTGTCGACACAGCAGTCAGGGGTCAGGGTGGGGAGGTTATACACGTAACCAGGGAGAGAGAGATGCGGCTCTGTCGACACAGCAGTCAGGGGTCAGGGTGGGGAGGTTATACACGTAACCAGGGAGAGAGAGAGATGCGTCTCTGTCGACACAGCAGTCAGGGGTCAGGGTGGGGAGGTTATATACGTCTCCGGCGACAGATGCGGCTCTGTCGACACAGCAGTCAGGGGTCAGGGTGGGGAGGTTATATACGTCTCCGGCGACAGATGCGGCTCTGTCGACACAGCAGTCAGGGGTCAGGGTGGGGAGGTTATATACGTCTCCGGCGACAGATGCGGCTCTGTCGACACAGCAGTCAGGGGTCAGGGTGGGGAGGTTATACACGTAATCAGGGAGAGAGAGATGCGGCTCTGTCGACACAGCAGTCAGGGGTCAGGGTGGGGAGGTTATACACGTAACCAGGGAGAGAGAGAGATGCGTCTCTGTCGACACAGCAGTCAGGGGTCAGGGTGGGGAGGTTATACACGTAACCAGGGAGAGATGCGGGTCTGTCGACACAGCAGTCAGGGGTCAGGGTGGGGAGGTTATACACGTAACCAGGGAGAGAGAGATGCGGCTCTGTCGACACAGCAGTCAGGGGTCAGGGTGGGGAGGTTATACACGTAATCAGGGAGAGAGAGATGCGGCTCTGTCGATACAGCAGTCAGGGGTCAGGGTGGGGAGGTTATACACGTAATCAGGGAGAGAGAGATGCGGCTCTGTCGACACAGCAGTCAGGGGTCAGGGTGGGGAGGTTATACACGTAATCAGGGAGAGATGCGGCTCTGTCGACACAGCCGTCAGGGGTCAGGGTGGGGAGGTTATACACGTAACCAGGGACAGATGCGGCTCTGTCGACACAGCAGTCAGGGGTCAGGGTGGGGAGGTTATACACATAACCAGGGAGAGAGAGAGATGCGGCTCTGTCGACTCGAACGGCAAATGGCGAGCCAAAATGTATCCGTGGCAAGGAATGTGACTTCGTTTACACCCAGATAATTAGATAATGCTCTAAAACGAACAATTCCGACATCAACCAGCTGTACAGTGTATGGTGTTAGCATGCGCATTGTTTTTGATCACGGAAGTCTGGTGAGGTATGTATGTGCAATGTGCATCGTGTATTCACGCAATACGGTAACACGAATGATGAACTAAAGTTACCCAATCAGAGTGATGCATCTGCATTTTGTGCTGTACGATGACCAGCAGGAGGCTCAGTGCCGTCAGGTTACCAAGTCGTGGTGTGACCTTTGTGGTAGATGTTCTGACCATTACGTAAATGAATCTCGGTGTTAACCCTCCATTGAATGCCGCCATAGTTTACGATATTCGGTGGTATCTTCACGCTATGTTTTAAGAAGAAATGCAACATGCCAGAATATAGATATTGAACAAGCCAGTGTCAACATAATAGGCATGCGACGACATTTAAACCATGCTCTTTCGCAAATTGAAAATCAACTCAAAGTTCTCTTGCAAAATGAGTATAAATTAATCAAAGTCCCAAAAAATTCGAAAATTACCCAATATTGCACAACTTCCAAATGATGCATGTGACGAAATGCAACAAAAAAGAAACGTCGTCCTTTCGTGTGCTATAAACGCTCAACAATCCAAATCAGGAACCGAAATTGAGACGATCTCATAACAAATGGAAATCGTCATTCTATCTATCACGTGCTATACATGCTTAACAACCCAGTGTCGGAAATGCTATGCCGATCCGTTCAAAACATGGTCCACAATGCTCATCGAACATGCCACTGATCACGCAGCATGCGAAACAGAGAACGAACAGTACGGCCGCTTAACACTGCTTGCTACCTCGGCACACCACGCTGTGCTTGCCCTCGTAAGTCGTCAGTATGGTCGGCTTCGGGGGCGGCGGCGGCTTAATCACCCGCTCTGAGAAGGCGTCCCAGTGAGGTCAGCTGGACGGTCAGAATGTTCTTTTGCGCCAGGTTGTGAGTTTAGCACATACGCTGCATTGCATGTGTAAGTCACGGACAACACGTGTGCCAATTTGTTAATAGGCATTTGTAGATACGCGTATAAGCGATTTGTTATAGACGTCCTACATGCATCATACAAGGTGTTATCCTCTACTTATCAATCACAGGTGGCTGCTGACAAACATGTTGGTATGTTTGCATGTTTTGGGGCATACCTTGTGATCCCATTCGTGGCAGCGTCGATGACTTGATGGCCGGTTTTACCGGCACTTTATCCGCTGAAAAGAGGTCAGCTCGGGTCAAAGGTCATGTCGGTCAGGTCCGGTTGGGACAACTAGCTCAAGTCGCAGGTTTCACATTCGAACCAAAATACTTAATTTGAACACACTTAAGCATAGTTTATATTTCGCAAGTACATTCGATTTTCGAATGCAGCAATGCTGCTCTTCAAACAAACACAACTTAACCAATAGGGTGGGGTGAAAATACAATATTGCAGGGTATAAAGAACAAAGACAGATGGATCCTGATGTATTCAGGTGTGCTGAGTGCAGTGATATTGGATTTTATATAGCTCTTAAGACCTTTATCGCGCGACGGTTTGAAGATCGCATGTTCGAGGCCCGTCGGCGACTTCGCCATTTTGGTAAGGCCGAACTGATGACCCCCTAGCCGTATGAGAAGTAAGAGAGGTAGAGCGATGCGTTAAAAACAGTGTGTTGCTGATCCTTTGAGCTCTCCAATGATGCCTAATTTGTTTATTTCGGTACACGGTTGACCTGACAGGTCAGGTCAATGATCTGCATTTTACAAATTATCACGATTTTTTTTTGTTCTCACTCAGAGGGCCACAGAATGAATACCATTGCAGATAGAGACACCGGATAAGATACACGACACTAAGGTATGCCTTTCGTATCTAATAACACCCACCATCGTTACCTCCGGTCACTTGCACAGGTCAGGTCAGGTCAAATTATATAACAGATTGACCCCCATCGATTCCGGAGTCCCCTGGTGGACATCAAAGGTACCTGAATGAATCAGAATGGTTTAAAATGGAGTGTGAATTCGAAAGCAGGGTCCCAAACACCTAGAGACAGCATGAAATAATGCTAGGTGAAATATGAACAAATTAATAATATAACAAATCATATTATATACATTAGCCAATGCTCTTGCAGGAAAATTATGTCAGAATTATTACATAGCAATTGAATTCCTCCAGCGTTACGTTTAGATGATTGCCAGTTATTTTAACTTATCCTCATACAATTTTAGGTAAAGCAAGACACAGCATACAGAAGACAGATGGTCAATGTAACGGCATACAGTCACCGGTCTCGACGCTTCAGGAATGACGGGATCAGATCTTTTGGCGAAGAACCGCCGAGCCAGGAGACCCTGCGCCCATATTTCCGGGTCCAGCACATCGCCGACAGACGGGTTGGTTAAATCCAACCGGTATGACTCATGAGTTGAACCTCGTTTTCAGTCTTGTCGCCACGACTTCTGTTGCCCCAACTTGTTCGTTCGCATACTCTTCAATGGGTTTAGCCTCTGTGCCGGGAGGGAGCCGGGACACAAACAGCGAAAAACGCTTAGAGGGAATGTTTCACCTTTCTGTAAGTTGTCAACAATATACGCTGGTTGTAGTAGAAATATGAAGTAAGTGCTGCTGAAAACAATGGTGATATTTTTTTCACTCGAAAAATCACTTAACTTTATACAAATCAAGTTTGTAGATTTGGGCGGATGACGTCATTATTGAGCTATAGACCGCTCTGATTGGCTGACAAAGTGGGATTGGCTGAAAAAGTGTCTGTCAGCCAATCAGCGGCTGCACCAGCCTGGGGTCATTTTGCAAATGGGAAATTAAATTGCTTAAAAACGGTCAAGTTTTTGGGAAAATGACCTTAGTAATTTAGACATTTCAATAACGGCCCAAGATAATGGCTATCTCAGTTTAAAACTAATGCAAAGGTGAAACATTCCCTTTAACTGACTACAGCTCTTATCAAATTTGACTTTTGAAGCCCAACAACGCTTCACGTGATGTTCACGTGATGTACGTGATGTTCGTAGAACCTGCGTTGGATGCTGTTTTGTTGGCTGGGGTCTTACCTCGTTTCGCTTTATTCGCTCTACTCCAGCCTTCCTCTCTCGATGATGTAGATGCCGCAGTTACTGCTGCATACGACGCTGCCGCATCATCATCATCCTCCTCGCGTCGATGCTGCTGACCCTTCCGCCTTCACCGTGCGCAGACTGACTGACCTGAGGCTTGACCGCCAGACGAGCCGACGCGCTTGATTCCGCTGAGTCAGAAGTCTCCTGTCCCGAGGGAACATCCGGTTCCCGCAGAGAACTGGCCCTGCTACCTGCTGAATTAGCAGACAAGACAGTTTTGACCCTCTGGGATGTATCCACACTCACTTTCAGCACGTCATCAATCATAGACTTAATCTGAGCCATTTCGATCTCCATTACTTGCTGTTTACGCATCAGCGCGCTGACGTCAATGCAGTCAACAGATACTGGCGGTAGCTTGGCAAGATTCAAGGCGACACATTTCGGTTATTCACCTGTGTTGCATTCCAGAGTCATATTGTATATATCCTGTATGTTGGACTGTTTTTTTTGTTTGACCTCGTTGGTTCCAGCTTTGACGGACTCCGCCACATGAGTGAAGAGTAGACTTTAAGCTGTCTCAATTTCATCATCATTACAGTTTTCGGAGATCAGCCGCACAAGTGTACCTTGCGGTGCATTATCAACTTTGTTCAACATATTGATGTTGATGATTGATGGTACAAAGTTGATAATGCACCGCAAGGTACACTTGTGCGGCTGATCTCCGAAGATTTTAATGATGATGAAATTGAGACAGCTTAAAGTCTACTCTTCACTCATGTGGCGGACTCCGTCAAAGCTGGAAACCGACGAGGAAAAACCGAAAAAGGAAAACGAGGAAACCGAAAAACAGCTCAACATCCAGGATATATACAATATGACTCTGGAATGCAACACAGGTGAATAACCGAAATTTGTCGCCTGAATCTTGCCAAGCTACCGCCAGTATCTGTTGACTGCATTGACGTCAGCGCGCTGATGCGTAAACAGCAAGTAATGGAGATCGAAATGGCTCAGATTAAGTCTATGATTGATGACGTGCTGAAAGTGAGTGTGGATACATCCCAGGGGGTTGAAACTGTCTTGTCTGCTAATTCTGCAGGTATCAGGGCCAGTTATCTGCGGGAACCGGATGTTCCCTCGGGGCGGGATACTTCTGACTCAGCGGAATGGAATCAAGCGCGTCGGCTCGTCTGGCAGCCAAGCCTCAGGTCAGTCAGTCTGCGCACGGTAAAGGCGGAAGGGGTCAGCAGCATCGACGCGAGGATGATGATGATGATGCGGCAGCGTCGTATGCAGCAGTAGCTGCGGCATCTACATCATCGAGAGAGGAAGGCTGGAGTAGAGCGAATAAAGCGAAACGAGGTAAGACCCCAGCCAACAAAACAGCATCCAACGCAGGTTCTACGAACAAGAGCGTTGTGGGCTTCAAAAGTCAAATTTGATAAGAGTCAGTTAAGTGTTTTCGCTGTTTGTTAAGTGTTTTCCCTCCCTCCCGGCACAGAGGCTAAACCCATTGAAGAGTATGCAAACGAACAAGTTGGGGCAACAGAAGTCGTGGCGACAAGACTGAAAACGAGGTTCAACTCATGAGTCATATCGGTTGGATTTAACCAACCCGTCTGTCGGCGATGTGCTGGACCCGGAAATATGGGCGCAGGGTCTCCTGGCTCGGCGGTTCTTCGCCAAAAGATCTGATCCCGTCATTCCTGAAGCGTCGAGACCGGTGACTGTATGCCGTTACATTGACCATCTGTCTTCTGTATGCTGTGTCTTGCTTTACCCAAAATTGTATGAGTAAAGTTCATATAACTGTCAATCATCTAAACGTAACGCTGGAGGAATTCAATTGCTATGTAATAATGCTGGCAATATTTTTTCTGCAAAAGCATTGGCTAATGTATATAATATCGTTATATTACTAATTTGTTCATATTTCACCTAACATTATTGCATGCTGTCTCTTAGTGTTTGGGACGCTGATTTCGAATTCACGCTCCATTTTAAACCATTCTGATCCATTCAGGTACCTTTGATGGCCACCAGGGGACTCCGGAATCGATGCGAGGTCAGCCTGTTACATAATTTGACCTGACCTGACCTGTGCAAGTGACCGGAGGTAACGATGGTGGGTGTTATTAGATACGAAAGGCATACCTCAGTGTTGTGCATCTTATCCGGTGTCTCTATCTGCAATGGTATTCATTCTGTGGCCATCTTGAGTGGGACAAAATCGTGATAATTTGTCAAATGCAGATCATTGACCTGACCTACCAGGTCAACCGTGTACCGAAATACATAACACTAGATATCATTGGAGAGCTCAAAGGATCAGGAGCACACTGGTTTTAACGCATCGCTCTATCTTTCTTTTCATACGGCTAGGGGGTCATCGGTTCGGTCTCACCAAAATGGCGAGGTCGCCGACGGGCCTCGAACATGCGATCTTCAAATCGTCGCGCGATTTAAGTGTTGAGAGCTATCTAAAATCCAACATCACCGCTGCACTCAGCACACCTGAGTACATCAGGATCCATCTGTCTTTGTTCTTTATCCCTTGCAATATTGTATTTTCACCCGACCCTTATTAACCAACCATATCCATCTTTGCATTACAGAGTCTAAGGGGGTTCTTAGAATAAACATTAATGAGGAAAAGCATGAGGAGATAGCTCATTCATCAACACAGCTGACATCCGCAGTCAGCTGTCTTTCCGGAAGATGTATCTATTTCCCGGAGGGTTGGTGTAGACAGCCAGCAAATTTACCCGAAATCAACCTCGGTCGAATCATCCATGCATAATTTTCCCTGGTCCTCGGTTCTGATCTCGGAAATCCATCTAATCAAAACATTCGGGCTAAATTTATAGACAAATCACAGCTGGCCCGACTTCACGTCGACCCCACTTTATCAAACCTAGCGCTGGCCCCCGGTCGACCCGACCCGACCTGCCCTCACTGGCGTGTGTCGGCGAGTGCTGCTTTGGCGGGACGTTCGGGTCGTGCGGCTCGTCACTGAAGCTGACCGACTTCTCAAACGACACCGACTTGTCTGTGAAAGGGAAGCACCACGGTCAGTTGCCGATTTGCCGCGCTCCAGACGGCAGCAGTTGGGTGCAGAACATGCATGAATGCTGCTATGGTACCGATAGTTGTGCGACTCTCAGGATCCAGGGGTAGCGACGAGCGGGCCCTCGGACCGGACAGAAGGAAACAGGGCGTACAAAATGCGTCGGGGTATAGCTGTACATACTACATAGGTATGGAGTTTCCTTGCCAATGCGATCACAGCCTAGGGCATTCATGTCTACAACTATCTGAAGACACTAAGAGTGACACTGAAGACTGAAGAGTGACACTGCAGACACTCCGAGAGTCGCTTATCCATGCTGTTTCCCTAGATAGGGAAACAGAGTACCTCCGAATAGGGCCTGCGTTCGTCTTCATTGCAGTGAACAACCGATTGCAGCGAATACGTAGTTGCTTTAGCGTACAGTCAATGACAAAATGTGATTAGTTGATCGTGATAGTGATTATACAAATAATACAGACGGTCGCCAATGAAAGCTTACTTGCTTATAAGATGTGTTTCGAAAATCCAGCGCACGAAGAAAGAGTTGTTGAAAAGAATGAGAAAATGCGCAGTGTAGCGAGGCGACGATACGCCAATTTGCAAGTGTCAAGCCGTGCTCAAGAAACGTTCACATTGCAATATATCAGAATAATAGGATATTACCTACACCTGGCTGGACACCATTGTACTGACCACAAAAGGTCATTGGTTGGTTGTTTTGAGGAAAAAGACAGAACTAGTGGGGCGTACAAATTGAGACATTCGTGTGTGTGGGTGGGGGGGGGGGGGGGGGGGGTGGTGATGTCACAAGAGTGGGGTGATGTTAGCACTCACCTCCTGGCCACTTCACCCCACGCTCACCTACTGACAGGATGTCAGGTGAGAGGGGGGTGAAGTGAGGAGTGAGATCGGCGATCGAGCTCCCGGGGTCAGGGGCCCTGTATGTACGGTGGCATCAGACACTTAGGATTTCGCTTTGCTTGCGTTATGTCAGGATGTCGTTGCTTAGGACACTTCTCTGATGTTGATTTGTGAATCGAAACGCGTTAGAATAGCTTGACTTTTTTATTAAAATAATATATTATTAGCACAAATGATAATTTTGAACTACTTTTTTACTAAGCGAAATCGATGGAAAAGCGGCACAATAATTCCAGGACCTTTTAAGCTTATCGGCGACTGCTGTAAAAATAAGTGAATGCGAGATAATTGCACGTAGAGAAAGAGAGTAAAGCTGAAGCATAGATGTCGGCAGAGAATGATGATCAACGCACATCATTCTCGCAACGTAGATGGTTACCAAGGACAGACAGATCGCGAGTAACAGTCAACCTCCATTGGCGTTCCTGCAGTCATGCATAGGCGCGCGTACCTTTGCCTCGTCCTAACTTTGGAGGTTTTTCGGGTTTTAGGAGGTGGTCGTCTGAAAGGCAGATGTAGTGACGGTTAGACACGGGTCGGTCGGCATGCTCCGCCTGGTCGGTCGGTCCTGTCTCGTGAGGCGTTGCACCATGCTACTGCTCCGGCGTAACACCACCACGGCGTAACACCACCACGGCGTAACACCACCACGGCACGAGACGGGCACCAGGCGGGACGGCACGGCAACACCGACTGGTTGGCCAGTCACTATAACGACGGCTATACAGGGTACAGACATATTTACACTGGCCATTTGCGTTTACTACATATGTTGCCCTAAATGTCATGAATAGTAACCTATCGTTGGCTATTCGGTCTAACAGTTTTCGTTTATTGCAAGTTTGGTATAGCTGCAAATGCAGTCTTATGCGAAGTTATGCAAAGCTGTGTGCATTTAGCACCGTGAAACGATATGACTAGCACACGAAAAAAATGCGCGATATATGTAATCCGACTGAATACAATGGACAATACCTCAAGCATGATTATAATTTTGATACGCCATGCAAGTATTCGAAAGACACAATAGAAGAAATAATGTGTCTTAATGTGTCTGTAATGCAGTATGCGATCGTTGTCAATAAGATAGAGACAGAAGACGAATGCAGATAAAAATTATGATGGCATCATTAAAGCAGAGAAAATGTGTTTGTTATGTTGTTTTGTTGTTTATGTTTTAGCGAAGCATGCCAGTCTGGCATGATAATCGTATAGCACAGGCGTCAAATGCGTTGAGGCAACACAATCGCACAGACAGCTTTTGCAGAACTTATTTTACACATTTCCTTATTTGCGAGCAAAAGTGGCAAACAATAAAGTGACCTTTTCTTTGTATCACCGGCAGGAACAATCCGTGGATTTATGAATATGAACAGGGGGCCAATTTCCCTGGTGAGCGAAGTCAAATCATGTCGACAAGACAATGGAGCATTTTCCTTTTATGTATGTGTTTATCTGGCACACCTACCACTTCCAGCATGCCCAATGTATGCAAGGTGATGTAATATGTACATATGTACACCGTGGCTCGGCATAGAGAAGACAGGACAGCGAGAATGGTCGGCAACGTAATATCGACAGACAGAGCTCGGATCGGTATGTCATGCAGCAGCGATGTATTCTCTGGCTCCGAGACACACCTGGGATGACTGGTGGGCGGTACTCGGTCTCTACTTCAAAGCTACTATTGGCTGCAACGACAAGAGGTCACCTAAGCGAACACCACTATACACAGGGGCGTCAGGAAGGTGAAGCGCGCGCTGCACAACAGCAAACAAACGCTGGGAGGTTTGGCGGCTGTTGGGTAGTGGTCGGTTGGGGGTATTTATACAGCTTCACGGCCTCCCACTTTGTACGACGTTCTTACACGTTCCTGTGCCAAGCACTAAAGAGGAAAGGGAACATTTTGAAAATATACATTTTGGCAGATATGTTTTTTGTTCAGATAACCGTGACCATCAAAGAACAAATTGCATCCTTCAATATCCGATCTTATCAGTATGAGTTGAATCTCTGAGCTGGGCCTGAACGTTATCATGCATACACGGGTCTTATAGAATGCAATGTTTGTATCGAGCTCTTTTTCTGACGCTGCAGCTACCTACTCCCCTCTCTAGTGACCATTTCCATACATAAACATACACCACTTCTAACAACGAACGAGAGCATGTCTAGCCCACACCGCAATTACCACGTATTCAGCCACCCCGCTACCCCCCCCCCCCCCCCCTCCAGCGACCCTTGGACCGCTCGCATCGCGTCGCCACTCACCGCTCGGTGTGCGGTGGTAGGTCTCGCGGTCGCTGCGGTAGCCAGAGTCGATGTCGGAGACGGCTCGGTTGACGCGCGGCGCGTGTAGTGCCTTCTGCACCAGGCCGGTCAGGTTGGCCAGCTGTCGCTCCATCGACTCGACACGCACTCTGCGCCGCCGGACACGGGGTCAGCGGGCAGAGGTCACGGGGTCAGGAGAATTCAGCGGGCAGAGGTCACGGGGTCAGGGGACAGCGGGCAGAGGTCACGGGGTCAGCGGGAAGGGGTCAGGGTTCAGCGGGCAGAGGTCACGGGGTCAGCGGACAGCGGGCAGAGGTCACGGGGTCAGCGGGTAGAGGTCACGGGGCCAGGGTTCAGCGGGCGGCGGGCAGCGGGCAGCGGGCAGCGGGCAGCGGACAGAGGACAGAGGACAGAGGACAGAGGTCACGGGGTCAGGGTTCAACGGGCAGATATCACGGGGTCAGGGTTCAGCGGGCATGTCACAGGGTCAGGGTTCAGCGGGCAGAGGTCACGGGGTCACTAGAGGCCAGAGAGAATGCCAGAAGACGTAAACCATAGATCATGGACCAGAGTTCACGGCACAAGGGAATTAAAAAAGGAGATTGGATGCCAATGATCACGGGTAAATTTGTTGGATGGTTGGAATGTTTGGGCATTATCTCACGTGACAGTACTAGGGTATATGTCAGAGAATACAAGTTAGATGCCAGAAACTGAGATCGGGTCGGCACGCTGACGGAACAAATTTGTGCAAAACGCAGCGTAGTAGGCAGCTGGTGGCTTCAACGAGTCGGGGCGTGGCTCAGTCGGCTGTGGTGAAGGTCATCGTTAATGTTGAACATCCACATCTATCCAACTGTGCCAGACACACCAGTGTCAGTAGCACTGAGCAAACGGCCGGACTGCCACATTGTTCTGCTACCCGCAAATTACTCATACCCGTGAATGGCTCATGCGTTTCGTTACTTATCGACTGTCTTAAATTAACGATAACGATAGTGGACATTTACCATATGCCAGATCGTCAGTTTCGCCCCGCAAGGATCCGTTTACATGAGCAAAATATACGTATGCATACGTTTAGCTTGTAATCAGTTTCGCTGACACATGTGCACGGGGAACTGTCACCACATTATCCTAAAAACACCAAAACCAATCAATGTTAAATCATAGTCGGCTTACGGTTAACGTGTTGTTAGACGCTGGGAACCACTGCTTTAGGCTGAGCAACAACATACACGTCTACTTATACTCCTGTCCCTAGATGGCACTAGTAGTAAACGCCTGAAGGTATGCTGTACCGCATTGCTTGGAGCAGAGAACTGTGGTGTCTTCGCAATGGAATGAAGAGCAACAAGTCATTCTGGTCATCAAAAGGGGTAGTGTACCGCATTGCTTGGAGCAGAGCACTGTGGTGTCTTCGCAATGGAATGAGAGCAACAAGCCATTCTGGTCATCAAAAGGGGTAGCCATACCCTTGCCGTTGAGAACCACTGCTTTAGGGCGACTGCAGCTTTGTACGGGAATAGGAATATGTCGCCTTGTGACCCTGAGCTGATTGAATGCATACAACACTCATTCCAACTCATTCACCAAATGCTTCGATCTACGCACAATTAACCCACCGAGTTCTGAGGTCGCAACACGCAAAAACCACGCCACCATGACCAACTATTCAAAAAGACAACCACGACAAAATTACGAGCCACATTTGACACCACCACGGACGCCTACTGCAAACAAAAATCCATTAATTTGCCATGCAGCCCTCTGTAATCAGCTGCAGAAAAATACGCCCGGACGAGACAGCTGGCGGCGAAAAGCAGCAGGGGACGCATGTACACATTGATGGGGGAGACAGACAATGTCGGGACAGCACTGATGCGGCATGCACTTCAGGCTGTTCCGCGCATCTCCCCCGCACGGCTGCAACAGACGCGCGAGGGGGGAGCGGGGAGCGGGGTCGGACGGACGCGGGCGCAGCGTACTTGTCATCGAATCGGCGGCCGCCAGCCACCCTCCGGGCTGGAACGGGATCAAAGAAGCCGGCCAGCCTGCGAGCATAGAGAGAAGGGCGGCGTTCAGGCAGCTACAGAGATGGAAAGTGCGCTGTGCTGGCGGGCCGCGAGACTAGTGAGAGGGCAGGGTCGTTGGCTAATGGCCATGCCAGTTGTGGGCCGAGTATTGTCGAGGGGTCGAGGGATGGTAATCGGGATTCAGAGACGTCAGTCAGGATCCTGGGTCTGGCGAACAGACGACTCACTGGGACAACTGGAACGGGGCCTGGGGGGGGGGGGGCGAAAGGATGAAGACCGGGGTTGCGTCAGTGCTGGTCAATATCGCCGAAACGGGCGGCGTACAGAAGTATTCAAAGGTACAGCAGGGAAGTCGCGCGAAGCCGCACAAAGCTATGGCAGCTGCGACAGAGCTGTGTCAGAGAGGAGACAGAGGGGGGCAGCTGTCCGTACAACCAGCCAACAGAGGCAGAGCGGCCTGCACCGACTACGCAGCTCACGACAGCAGACAGCAGACAGCAGACAGCAGACAGCCAGCCAGCAGACAGCCAGCCGGGTTCAGTACAGCTCGCGATCGATCGCTGCCCCAGCTCTGCAGTGGCGGCACGGGTAGGCTAGGCTAGGCGAGACATTGAGATGCGGGGCGATGGCCAGTCTGACTTCCAGTTTAGAGTTGATAGAGCTTTTGTGAAAGTTATGACTTGTGTTGATCTACATAATATTTTAGAGCCGTTAGCTATTTGTACAAAGTTAAATTCAAGCAGCAAGCAAGCGAAATGTAAAGATGACTGTGCAGCAAGTTGTCCATCTTCATTGTATGACAAAACTAGCACAAGCTTCGGACAACTTATAATAATTTCGGGACCCTCGGCCTTCCATATCATTCCCTGCCTTCAATGAAGACTGACGTTAGAATAAGTATGGGCAAAATTAAAGTTAACTTTCTCCCGACCCGCGTGGTAGAATATGAGAAGAAAAACGCTAAGCAACTTATACCCCTCACCGAGTGCAAATAGAAATCAGCACACTGCCCTGCAACCAGTCCGTGTCTGGCCGTATCTTCTAATGGAAAAAAATCAGCTGAACGGCGGAACACTTGTCTTGCTCACCAATCCACGGTGTCTTACGCATCAGTGAAGCGATGTCCTCGCCTGTGCAACGGGTTCTCGCACACCAGTAGATTGTAGAACCACGTCCGCCTCACCTGGCCTCCTCGTCCACCAGCGGATTGCGGTACGGCGGCGGGTAGTACTGCTGCTCGCCGCACCCTGCCGCGCCGCCCGGGTACGGATAGCCTCGTCCCCGCTCCGGCGACCCCGCGTAGCCGTCCCCAGGGTAGAAGACGGGGCGAGGCGCGGCTGCTGCCCGGCCAGACCGGCCCCCGGCACAGCCCGCCCGCTGAGGCTTCGGTGGCGGACCTGAGGGGGCGAGGGGTGCAGTGTAGTGATGGACGGGGGTTAGTGGGTGGGTGTCATTGGGTAGGGAGCTGAAGCCAGTGGTTGCTTCGTCACTAGGTCGGACAATGGTGTGCATTGTTTCTTGTAGTAGAAATTGAATGGCTCAGCACGGTGACTTTTTACTTCTTGTTCAAGCAACTATGTTCAAGCACGTGTTTTTTAAGCACCAATCACGTCTAATGATTGAACACACTGGACAAATTATGTAAAGCAGACAAGCTCAATCACTTTGAACATGCCTAGGTAGCTGAGTTCCAGAGCAGTTACGTCTGTGTCCGGTAGATGTCAGTGTGGTCCGGTCGTTACCTGAGCCAGGGTGGTAGCCGCGGCTGGCTGGCAGTACGTCCGACGGGCCGCGAGGTGGGTACGTTCCCGTGGGCTGTGCTCCTCCGGCGGGGTACGGTCCGTCCATTCGTAGCCCGTCTCCTTTGCCCTGCGGCGGAGAACGGGGTCGTCAGTGTAGAGCCCTCAGCTCAGGGAGAGCAGCCCCCTCAGCGTCGTGGTTAATAATGGTGCTTGTCATACACTTTTTCAGCCTATACTGCTAATCGTTCTCTCAATGGCTAACAGGCTCAATCATCCTCAGCTTGCTATTTTACACAACGTGATCAAAAAATATGTCCTGATTGTGTCGCAATGTAGCATTGTCTTATCTCTGATGTTTCTCCAGCGCGGCTCCTACCCACCTTTGTTTTGTGGACGTGCTGGTTCTGCTGGTCTCCGTCGAACTCTGGCTCACTGAAGTAGCTGTTATCGTCCCAGGTCGTACCGTTGGTCGGCGCCGTCTGCGGCTGGTTCGTCTCGAAGATCCGCAGCACGGATCGGTCTCGGATGTCCCTGCCGGACAGGGATCTGTCCACTGCACCTCACCGTTACCGGACAGCGATCTGTCCACTGCACCTCACTGTTGCCTGTCCACTGTTACCGGACAGCGATCTGCCCACTGTAGCTTGTACCTCACTGTTACCAGACAGCGATCTGCCCACTGTAGTCTGTACCCCACTGTTACCGGACAGGGATCTGTCCACTGCACCTCACCGTTGCCTGTCCACTGTTACCGGACAGGGATCTGTCCACTGCACCTCACTGTTGCCTGTCCACTGTTACCGGACAGCGATCTGCCCACTGTAGCTTGTACCTCACTGTTACCAGACAGCGATCGGCCCACTGTAGTCTGTACCCCACTGTTACCGGACAGGGATCTGTCCACTGCACCTCACCGTTGCCTGTCCACTGTTACCGGACAGCGATCTGCCCACTGTAGCTTGTACCTCACTGTTACCAGACAGCGATCTGCCCACTGTAGTCTGTACCCCACTGTTACCGGACAGGGATCTGTCCACTGCACCTCACCGTTGCCTGTCCACTGTTACCGGACAGCGATCTGCCCACTGTAGCTTGTACCTCACTGTTACCAGACAGCGATCTGCCCACTGTAGTCTGTACCCCACTGTTACCGGACAGCGATCTGTCCACTGCACCTCACCGTTGCCTGTCCACTGTTACCGGACAGGGATCTGTCCACTGCACCTCACCGTTACCGGACAGGGAGCTGTCCACTGCACCTCACCGCTGCCTGTCCACTGCACCTCACCGTTGCCTGTCCACTGTTACCGGACAGGGATCTGTCCACTGCACCTCACCGTTGCCTGTCCACTGTTACCGGACAGGGATCTGTCCACTGCACCTCACCGTTGCCTGTCCACTGTTACCGGACAGGGATCTGTCCACTGCACCTCACCGTTGCCTGTCCACTGTTACCGGACAGGGATCTGTCCACTGCACCTCACCGTTGCCTGTCCACTGTTACCGGACAGGGATCTGTCCACTGCACCTCACCGTTGCCTGTCCACTGTTACCGGACAGGGATCTGTCCACTGCACCTCACCGTTGCCTGTCCACTGTTACCGGACAGCGATCTGCCCACTGTAGCCTGTACCCCACTGTTACCGGACAGCGATCTGCCCACTGCACCTCACCGTTGCCTGTCCACTGTTACCGGACAGGGATCTGTCCACTGCACCTCACCGTTGCCTGTCCACTGTTACCGGACAGCGATCTGCCCACTGTAGCTTGTACCTCACTGTTACCAGACAGCGATCTGCCCACTGTAGTCTGTACCCCACTGTTACCGGACAGCGATCTGCCCACTGTAGTCTGTACCTCACTGTTACCAGACAGCGACCTGCCCACTGTAGTATGTACCCCACTGTTACCAGACAGCGATCTGTCCACTGTCCACTGTACCTCACTGTTACCGGACAGCGATATGTACACTGTCCACTGTACCTCACTGTTACCAGACAGCGATCTGCCCACTGTAGTATGTACCTCACTGTTACCAGACAGCGATCTGCCCACTGTAGTCTGTACCCCACTGTTACCAGACAGCGATCTGTACACTATCCACTGTACCTCACTGTTACCGGACAGCGATATGCCCGCTGCACCTCACTGTTACTGAACATAGACCTGTATTCAGTAATGTCTACTGTAACTTACCGCTACCGAACAGTGACCTGTACAGTGTCCACTGTACCTCACTATCACTAGTCACTGCTACCTGTCCACCTGTCCAGTGCTATCTGTACCTTACTGTTAACGAACAGTAGCCCGTTCACTGTACCTCACTGTTACTGAACGTCGAAGCGACCTGTTCACTGATCCTTACTTTTACACAAATATACAAAAACGAACATTTTTGTGTGTGTTGAAGGCGAGCAAAATGCCATAGTAATCACAGCACAAAAGTCGGCATTGGTGGACGAGTGGACATCCACCGTCCCTGGGGGGGGGGGGGGGGGGTACAGTGATCTACAGTCGACACCATCCCTTCCTCCCTCTCACCAACCTGATGTCCTCCATATCGTAGAACACGTCCCGACTGGAGTCGAGAATGTATATCTTGCAGGCGGGCGAGTCGAGGTACTCCATGGTCAGCTGGTGCTGAAAGGAGCGTACGAACAGCGCCTTCACCGTATCCAGCGAGGTGATCTCGTTCGGCAGCAGGGCCCGCTTCGTCTCACTGCGGTACTGCAGGAACACCACTCCTGGCGGCGACAAGGCGAGAGTCAGGCACGTGGTGGCAAGGTGGGAAGAGGTGCAATGCGGTACAGCCTACCTGGGGACGGGTGCATTGCGGTACAGTCTACCTGGGGAGGGGTGCATTGCGGTACAGCCTACCTGGGGAGGGGTGCATTGCGGTACAGTCTACCTGGGGAGGGGTGCATTGCGGTACAGCCTACCTGGGGAGGGGTGCATTGCGGTACAGCCTACCTGGGGAGGGGTGCATTGCGGTACAGTCTACCCCGGAAAGCCGTCGTCAACGGAGCGACAAAGAGAAACCTTCAGCACAATGCACATTGATAAGAGTCGGGAGGTGTTCCATTGATTGTGTCATGTCATTCAGAAAGGAAATAAAGATGGTTTGACTGCGTTGTAACATAGTTCAGCTTTGGCCTTGTTCGCTGCTATATCGGGTGTGCCCCGGACACAATGGCGTCGCCACGGTTTCAAAATTACTAGGAACAAATCAAAGTGCACGCGTACTTCAGTGGCGGCTCGTGGTCCTCAAAGTACCTGAGGCCCAAGTCCAGAAGTTGCAACGGTTAGGAGCAGCTGCCAGATTAGTTAACAAACTTAAAACAAATCACAGGCGTAGGAACGGGGGACAGGGCCATAAATCCGGCGGTGCCAAAAACTTAACTCTTTAGTTCAGAAATTATATCAAATAGGTACTCTGCTTTCAATCATAGCTCTACTATATACAGTCCACTGGCTGGTCCAGGGGGGGGGGAGGGGCAAAAGCCCCCCTCCCATCCCAAGCTCGACAGGGGCGGCAATAGATATTAGCCCCCCCCCCCCGAAACAAAAAACTGACGATGAAAAATGGGTACTGCCTGTGAAAAAATAACCAATTGCGAAATAAATCAACATTGTGTTTTGCCTCGTTCGTGTTTCCTCCATTTGGTAGCATTTTGGTAGCAGTATGGATTGGGAAAGTGGCGCGTCTGACGCTATTTTGGAGTGGTTCACAACCAACGTAAGTTATAATTTTACACGCAGCGTCGCAGCCTTTGGTCTCCTGCTGCCTGCTGTGTGGCAGAGGAGCGCGTGAGTGAATTTCCTTGTACAGGTACCTTTGTTGTGTGGAATACGTCTACTAGTATTAAGTAGGGTAATTAGGTTCAGTTAAAAATCCCAATGTTCTTCTTTTTGAAGCTGGGACATTTCGCGAGAAATCTAAAAAAACAAAGTGCAAAATGACCCGTCATGTCACCGATTTTGACCAACATTGGTAGATGGGGTAACCTGGGGCGCTAAAGCGAGCTGTGAAAGTTGTATTGCAATGCAAGCAGTGGTTCCGGAGATATTGCCTCGGAAATTTTTATAAGGTCACGGTGCAGGTCAATCTTTGTCAGCCCATATGGCGGGAAATTTATGAAGCAATATATATTGATTATATCACTATAATGGCCATTAGCTGTTTTATAACATGGTGATGTTGATTTTTTTTCATTTTCGAAAATTTCAAAATTTAGTACGTTTTGAAATTATAAACTTTTTTGGATAACTTTTCTAAAACGTGTTTCCAATTTGTTTTATATGCTATTATAACGTGTAAGGACGTGTCAATTAAGTGCAAAAATGAAATTGAGGGATATTTGCACCAAATATCTCAAATTTTGTCATTTTACATGCTATTTATAGAAAAAAATATGCTATTCGCTAATAACTTTTGACCGAATAAAACTAGAATGGTACAGTAAGCGTCATTTTTCTGATCTCATCAAGACGCGTTGAATGATCTGCAGCATGACCTCTTTCTGACATTTGATGACCTTGACCTTAAATTTCAAAGTTAGTATTTTTCATTTATTTGGAATATTTTATTGATACCCAAGCCAAATGTATTTCCTATTTTTGACTGTATTATTGTTAAGTGTAAAGAAGTGTTGAAACAGAAAAATAAAATTGACGGTTATTTGTCTTCAAATATGCTACATTTTGCCATTGTATATGTTCTTTTTGTGAAAGATGTTATTCCCCAATAACTTTTTACTGAATAAAGATAAAAAGGTAGAATGGACACCGTTTGGTTATTTTCGTCAAGACGCGTTGAATGATATGCAGTATAACGTCTTTCTAACATTTGGTGACCTTCACCTAAGGTAAATGTCAAGGTTGAAGGTTAGGTTTCCAATTGTGGCCTATGTGGCGATGTTATATATCTTAAAACTTGTCTTGTTGCGAGGAATTCGATTGTGCTTACATAACGTCTGATCTTCAATGGCAACTTTTGAATTCATTTTAATTTGAATGTCGAATAGCAACTGCATAACTTCCTTATCGGTGTAAAGAAAGCCATAAAATGTCCCAGTTTCCTTATAATCATCAACGATCGCGAAATTATTTTAATACCAATGAATTCCTATCTTCAAGACAAGTTTAAAGATATATAACATCGCCGTGTAGGTCAAATTTGGAAAGGTGACCTTGGGCCGTGACCTTGACCTTAGGTCAAGGTCATCAAATGTCAGAAAGAGATCATGCTGCACAGCATTTGACGCGTCTTGATGATAACACCAAAATGGCGTTTACCGTGCCCCTCTAGCTATATTCAGACAAAAGTTATTAGCAAATACCTTATTGTTATATAAAACAGCATGTAAAATTACAAAATTTGGGATATTTGGAGGCAAATATTCATCAATTTTATTTTTGCACTTAATTGACACGTCCTTACGCGTAAGAATAGCATAGCGAAAAATTAGAAACACGTTCGATAGTGCGATAGTACAAATAATCGAGCTTTGCTGCGTGGTCGTATTCCGCATCACAAGGCGGGAAGGGTGTTGTAGTGAGCGTTACTTAGCAGTTATCATGGCCAGAAGTCACTTTAGTGTTCATACGATAGTCAAAATAATTTTTCATTACTCTTTTTATTTAAAAAGGTCTATTGTGGTCTGTGGATTCGAATAGCAAAACAGAGTGATCAACCCGAATACCAAAACAATGTGATCAACCCTGAACCCAAGTCCGCAAAAGGGGAAACAAATGGGGGTACCTTTTAGGTCATATGGAGGACCCTGGGACTCAGGACCCGGAAGGCCCCCAGTGAAATTAGCCCCACCCCCTCCATATTGGGAGGCTGGGTCCGCCAGTGATAGTCACAGTTCTCTATGCAAAGCAAACCGACAGATTTTAACCAAAAGTCACGTCTGGCGCCGCCTAGTGCCTGGGCTGACGCTTCGCGGCAGCATTCGAATCTGAGCCATTCGAGCAGATCGTATCACGCATGCGCCAGCGCTCTAGAGGCCGGACTGTCTGCGGCCTCAGCCGGGCCGAGGGGCTAAAAAAAACATGCAGCCGGGCGAGAAAGCTGCGACATTAGCCTGAGCATCACATACCCGTAAAGAACTATAACGCCAAAATTAAGTTATATCTCACGTAATAGCCGTTTTCACGAAGGATTATTGCGCTGAAAGATTCTGAAAAGTTTCTGAAAAGTTTTAACAAGTTTTGGTATAGAAGTCTTAGTTCGACGATCCTTTCCTTAACCACACAACTTTTACATGTGATTTTTAGCTTGAAATGTCCCTCATAATTTTGTAATATGTTGGTAAGAATATAATATGTTGACAAAATTGCGGTTTGGTGGTAATTATACGGATAAGTATTGATAGGTCAGTTGTGATGATCTTTACCGACTGAAACTTGCCAAAACGTCAGAACGATTCAGAAACTATCTGTGGCGTGTGACGCAATTGGACCCAATGGACTCGCCCAATCCGGCCCAATCCGGCGGCCGGCCTGTGCGGCTTGGCTTTGGCCATGTGTGTGCGGCACGCAGGTCGGAAGCGAAATATTGCATACGCTGGCTGGTTCTGCAGACGTTGTAAAGCAGCAGGGCTTCTTCCTTCGTTGGCAGCTGGATCTTCCCCTTGAATGGGACCAACTCACTGAGATCCTCACCATCTTCAAACGCATTTTTCCAGGATAAATTCAGCACATAAGACGGCTTGTGTAGTAATAATGCCTTCTTCCCTGACGATCGGGTGAATGGTCCCTTGGTCAGATTAGTATCTAGTACATACAAGGCCTTAACCCGCCTCCTAAATTAACGTCTGATTTCGGTTCAGTGAATGTTGATGGAGATGATCGAGACCCAATTCAGTTTACCAGAATTTGCTTTGTTTACGTACGCCAGATTCAGTTTACCAGAATTTGTTTTGTTTACATACGCAGCAGAAATTTCATAAATCACTATACAAAATAATCAAATAATAACTAGGTGTGTTTTGCGTTCCCACTCGCCATTATAAGTCAATGGCAAAAAACTATTTAAAAACAAAATTCGTCCGGGTTTCCAACAATCCCACATGAAAGCAATGGGCATGGACAAAATCATGGGGAAAAAGTGCGAAAACCAAACCATTTGCGACTTGTGTCGGGATTGACACACCCTAGTGCGATAGTACCAGGCGCGGATCCAGGATTTCGGTCAGGGGGGGGGGCATACAAAAAGTTACGCCCTACGGGCACGTTTGTATGGCGCGGCATGGGCGCCCTAGCGCCCCCCCCTGGATCCGCGCCTGAGTACAATATCATAATGTGGATAATAGATAATAGTTTTCAAACAAAAATGTAGCCAGATCGATAGATCAACATGTTCCCTCGTTCATGAACTTTGATTGCCGTCGCTACGGCTCCTAGGTGCCGAATAATCGCTTTGAGGCCCAACACATCCGTGCCTCAGTTGGCTACCATTGGTCGGCACGGCGCGGTAGCGTCGATTGAGAGGCGTTCGCCCGCTGGTGCCTCAGTAGCTGGGCTGAACGGGCGGAGGCGGTGAGGCGGCAGGCCGGCCGGGCCTCAGTCGGCTCGTAGCGGTTTGCTGTAGTATGGTAAACGTGGACCAGTGGCTGGCGGGTGGATGGAAGAGCCGGAGAATTTAGGTGATATGCCATATTAAAATGCACTGCGATGTGCAGAATGGGAATCACTCACACATCTTTTTACTATGGCAACCAATGGTTATTCTAAAACACATTCTTCCTAAATAATAGGTGAGGCCCGGCCTCAGTTGTCTCATGACGAGCCGCCACTGCACATTGGGCGGACAGCGGCATTTAGCGCGACATAATTGTGTATCTACTTTCCCTGGGATTCAGATGTCTTACATCAATATGGGCTTGCATGAGATGCTGTCTGATGCATTCACGATTGTCTTACGGAGATTCTCCGCATTCTTTTATCATAAACATCACGACCTGAAGTATTGCAAAATAGCCGCACAAGACAACGGTAAATTGACCCGAACTCTGGTGCGACAGTTCTGACGTAGATGCATGTTATGTGATGTGCATTGTGCAAGTCATTGAAAAGCATTTAAATGTCGTGATATTTATATTTTGGGTATCATGTGCTTGATGACCAAATTCACGAAAAATGAACATTTTATTACACACAAAAATGATATCCCAGCAAATAAAAACTTTTGGTTAATTAAGTTACCTATACAGGGTGCGAATAAGTTCTGGCCACTTTACGCCTGGCCTGTTTACGTCAACTCTAATTGGTTGGCAGTGGGCCAATAACCTGGGGCGTGACCCCTCTGACCCCGGACACTCTGTGGGGAGTATTAGAGCCCCTCCATTTCATGTTTAGTTATGGTAATCAGAGGAAACGACAACTTGTCGCTGGCTACCTGTGCGGGGCGGCCGGATTCGGGAAGACGAACGCGCAAGTGGCGGCGGACTGCGGCGTTGGACAGAGGACAGTTCGACGGATCAAGGCCAAGTTCTGGGGGAAGTCTTGAAGATGACCCCAGACCTGGGCGACCTCGGACTGTCCGAAGCCCTCAGAAAGTGGACGCCGCAGCAGATCATGGTCCTCGGGGTGGACGGTTCCGACGGCAAAAAGTGTCCTATCATCTTCGTGGACGCCAACGAGAAGATCAACAGGGAGGTGTACGAGCGTCCGTTGGACACGGAGGACATCCCCTGGATCAAGGACACCTACCCGGATGGAAACTTTGTGTTCCAGCAGGACGGGGCACCCGCACCAAACGCCAACGTCATCGAGCAGAAACTGGCGGACGAGCTTGGAGGAGAGCCACATTTCTGGCGCAAGGAGATGTGGCCACCCCAGTCACCTGATCTGAACCCGCTCGACTACAGCATCTGGAGCGTTTTACAGGAGGATGTTCAGGCGGTATCCCATCCCAACTTGGAGTCTCTCAAGGCTCACATCGTGGAGGCCTGGGATGGGATGGAGGAGGCCTACATCGCCAACACCTGCCGCTCCTTCCGAGGCCGTGTGGAGGCCGATATCGAGGCTAGCGGCGGCTACATCGAGACATAGACTTGAAATGTCCCTAAGTTGTTGTATGTAACTGCATTTTGGATATAAATCCGAAATATATGTGTTATGTACCTGTGTTTGTGAAAAATGCTGGACGCGGCCAGGACTTAATGCGCACCCTTATTAGCAAATCTTGCAACATATCGTGATAGAAGTCAATGTCAATGCAGTAGCTACAAATCGCAGCGAAACCATAATCACAGGTGAAATTCTCAGTTATATCACCAAAATTGTTTCATCATGGGTGCGTTTGAAATGCGATACTCAGCACAATATTACATTGAACATTGCAGCCCTGGTAATAAACACCGCTAAACGCATGCGTGGTTTTTCGTACGAAGGCCTTCGTTCTAGCCCGGACACGCTCGGACACGCTCGGAGCCCGGACACGCTCAGCGCTGGTTGCCAACTGAACCCGGCAGCCCGCCATCCGGTCAGACAGGTCACGTGACATGTCAGCCGGCCAGCCAATCAGAGAGTCGGTGCTGGTCGGTGCGTCCCACCGCCCACGAGGCACTCCGCGCCCGGGAACGTTGGGCAACATACGATACAAAAATGACGATAACTTCCAAAGGCGCAGGAAGGTGCAGCCAATTTAACAGTGGTTCGATCCAAAATTGTCCATGCCAACTAAAAATCATGTTTGCAGTGCGGGCACTAGTGGACATTTTGATACCGGCACTTGCAAAAATAAAGCATGAAAAAATCCGTGGTCATCTTTGACTCCTCTCATAAAATGGCTAATAAATAATGAAAAATGCATTCTTGGAAAGGCTAACATGAATTTTCACATAAAACATGACTTACTTCTGATGAACGAACACATACTAACTCGTTCAGCATTGTAATTTGTATGTTATTTCACTTTGAGCTTTGAACAACAAATACAGCACATGATCCCGGTTCCGCTTCTCCGTTCAAAGTTCCGTGTTCAAGCTCACCTATACGAAAAACGATTCATGCTGGCGGATATACATTGTCATTTTCGGATTCCATGGATAATTTTGTGTCTAACTACAACCATTTTTTTTGCATCGAGTAGAAAGTCACAAAAATGACTTATGTCGCGCTAAATGCCGCTGCCCGCCCATTGTGTACTGGCGTACTTTAAAGGGATTATACGTTTTTCCCCAGAATAATTGAGTTACATAGTAAAACGTACTTATAAAGGTGGTAGAAGTCCCACGGTAGCTACATTTTTCTGGAAATGACCTCTTCTGCACGTAAGGACATTCCAAAGTGCGCGGTGATGCCACCGCGTATTTTCTGCAGGACCGGCTGAGGCAGAGCCAGTCATCTCTTTTATGCTAATAAAAATACCTCACTTATGGCATATTTCCTGTAAAATAAGCAATATTTGAAAGAAAATAAACTTTTGTTCCAACGACAGCAGCAGTTACCTAGTTTTCCCATAAAATTCTATATTTTTCATGAATTTGCATGCCAAAACATTAATACGCCAGTAACGCCACCACCAAATTCTCAACGCTAAAGGCCAGAGAAAAGAAAACCACAAAAACAAAACCTCAACGAACAGTGTGTAGTAATACAAAGTCCCGTCAGTTTTGAATTGCATAATAATTTTGTGATCCAGTGTAGGACTTGCAGATAATTCAAAACTCTAAAATTGATCTTAAGATAAAAGTGGTGGACAGTAGTGCCGATCAAGTACTCGTTAGCTGATACTAGTCTCGAAAAACGCCCCAAGTTTTAACGCTGATAATTTCTGAAATAATGGACTAAATGAGCATTGAGGTCCCTGTTATATGTCTTAAACGTGCTTAAAGCTCATACAACTGCAAAAGAGTGCATTTACTTTCAGGACGGAAACCCGTATAATCCCTTTAAAGGAAATAGTTCACCTTCAACATGGGGTTTTGAACTGAAATAGCAGTTTTGTAGCCCGTGTTAAGAAATCCTTCTCTGCAACTTTTTTTTGGCTAAAAAGACTCCAGCCGAAGATATTTGACTTTTTGGCGAAGGAATGCGACGCATATGTGATATACCGTACCGTCTGAAAGTGCCAGCACTGCACGGAGCATGCGCAGACCAATAACGCACACCATAAAATTAATAATTTACGACCTTCTGTCCGGAATTGGGGCGATATAGGACCATTTTTGAAAATAAAAAAAGAAACTATTCAAAAATATAATAAAATCGTGTTCTAAAAAAAGTTCCGAAGGTGAACTATTTCCTTTAACATGTGACCATATTAGTAATGGTTTAACATCATTAGGGACAATGTTCCTAGTGTGGTAGCAACGCCCATGCCCGGAAATATCTTAGTTCTAACAATGATATGTTTATATATCAAGAAGAAAAGAAAAATAAAAGTTAAACGAGCCGCATGCCACGTGCAGTTTTCCACGACACCATTCTTTAGCAATGTCCCTGTATGACAATGTCAGACCACTATCCTGACGGTGACATAATTGCTGGCCTGATCTTCCGAGTGGGACATCCGAGGCCCGACCCCACCTTTCCTGTCGGTAATCCCAGCCCGTTGACCTTATCTCCCGCGGGTTCCGACAATCCACCGCGCATCAGACCGAGCACCAACTCTGCGTCGAGCGCGGCATCGGACGCGTTTCAGGCAACAGGTGGCTGTCTGTCTGTGTGTCGGCGCCTCGGTCCCCACTTTCAACAGCGGCGTCACGCCGACTGGAAACCTCCCGCAGCCCGGGCAGAGCTACCAAACCGGACACCGGCTCAGTCGGAGCTGTTGCGTTAGAGCTGTGACGTCATCAGTCCAGGCGTGCGCAGAGTAGAGGTCAGCGGCCGCCGCGGCCGCCATTCATACTCGGTTGAGTAGAGAACGACTCTCATCTCCGCCCGTGCTTCGCGTAGGTACTGTGTCCCCGGTTTATCTATGACATCGGTAGGTCGCATGGGACAAAACCGCCTAGCGGTCTGTCTCACCGGTAGCCAGAGCCGGCTCTCTCCGGCGGAGAGTTTCTCCTGGCGGACATCTGACCCGCCAGAGCGTGTCGGCTGGCCCGGTATTGAGCGCGAGCCTTCCCAGCTGGCCCTGACAGCCGCCGCCGTCCCCCCCCCCCCCCCCCCCGCCAGACGGCCGGCCGCCGCACCGGTCGGCGGCCACGGCCCGGGCAGCGCCGGTGTGAGGGACGGAACTTTACGGCCGCAGTAGGTGAGATGAGGGACTGCGTTATGGACGCGGTAAAATCCACCGTGACCTGCCACTGACATGGCGTGGGCGACGAGCGGCGTCGTGACAGGGCGCCAAATGATACCGGGAAGAAAAGTAGGGGAGGAGCTGAATGAGACGGGGGAGGAAAGTAGGAGGGGGGGGGGGGGAGCTGAATGAGGCGGGGGATGAAAGTAGGGGAGGAGCTGAATGAGACGGGGAGGAAGGTGGGGGAGGAGCTGAATGAGACGGGGGAGGAAGGCAGGGGAGGAGCTGAATGAGACGGGGAGGAAGGCAGGGGAGGAGCTGAATGAGGCGGGGGAGGAAAGTATGGTATTGGAGCTGAATGAGACGGGGGAGGAGAGTATGGTATAGGAGCTGAATGAGGCGGGGGAGGAAAGTATGGTATTGGAGCTGAATGAGACGGGGGAGGAGAGTATGGTATTGGAGCTGAATGAGACGGGGAGGACAGTATGGTATTGGAGCTGAATGAGACGGGGAGGACAGTATGGTATTGGAGCTGAATGAGACGGGGAGGACAGTATGGTATTGGAGCTGAATGAGACGGGGGAGGAAGGCAGGGGAGGAGCTGAATGAGGTGGGGGAGGAGCTGAATGAGACGGGGGAGGAAGGCAAGGGAGGAGCTGAATGAGACGGGGGAGGACAGTAGTGACTAGGGAGAGTGGCTAACTGACGGGAAGGGAAGTACGAAGAGTGGTCACCTTAGTGTTCTCGCGAGAGAGAGGTAAGATAAATACACCATGCCCACGTATGGTGTATGGTTACAAACACAGGCCTCACAGATCATGAAATTTCACCTCAAGACATAATTCATCATACGTACAATGAGGATAATGCTTAGAAGTTAACGCATGCTATAAATATAATTCCCGGGATTTGTTGAAACCCCGTTCATCGTGCCCATCGTAATTAAGTTTGCTACAACTGATATTCACGATAATATGCTAATAAAACAACCCCAAGAATAGTTTTAACAGCGCTCATAGTATTGTTTGTTACTTTGTTACAAACAATACTATGGATTGTCATTACTTTTCTTACCTTTCTCCTATACACATAACTACAGCGAATAAAGCTCCTCTCGCTATATATGACATTTCTTCACATTTCCCCTATATCATACATCTCTGTGTTGCGTCTGTGCCTAAGGGCACAGCGTCAGATGGCAAAACTCGAATAGAGCTCAGCACAACTCGGATTCCTATGTAATGGAACATGAGGATTACCAATTTGAAGGAATTTGTGCATTTAGAGGAATTTTTGACACGCAAACTGAAGGATTTTTGCGAAAATCCTCTAAAATGTTTAACATGAGGTGATTATAGATAAGCAGACGCATACATTTGTCACAATCTGATATATTGCGATGTGAAACAATGTCTGAAATGTGATTCTAAGGTATTGCTTACAAATATAGGGATTTATACCTCGCCAAGTGAAGTTTTGTGGGGCGAAAAATCTTTTAAAAAATGTCGAAACTGCGTCGATTTTAGGTGAATAAAGACCGTATGTCATTCATATTTACCAAACTTCTACTTTTTCTCGATCGAGGATGTGTCTATTAGGTTTTCAAAAGATACTGTGTGTTTTCCGACACTAAAGAGCAATACGAAATTCACGTTAAAAATATATTTATCGCAGACAGAGGTAAGCAACACCTTATATTTGGCTTGATATAGGAGGGACTATGGACCTGCTGCACCGCCCTCTCGGTGGACTGGGTGTTGGAAGCAAACCTTGGCACTGTCAGGGGCGTGGCCAGGATGTCCTGCAGCTGATCTTTCGACAGGTGACAGGTGAAGACCGGCTCAAGGACTTCACCGGGCTCCCAGCTGACCAGCTCGGTCATGAACGTGGCTACCCTGTTTAATGGCTGGCTTGACTCTCGGCCTGACGGACATATCCCTGTATTCAGAGTCGCCCCGGACCTTCAGGATCTGGTCCACCGCAAACTCTCTGTCACTGCGGTCTGGGCTCGCCAGAAGCGGGAGCAGCACACTCTCGTGGTGCACGTTCTACGCCCCTGACTTGATGCATCGGGCGACTTCCTCTTGAACCTCCTGAGGATGCGACTTCAGGAGTCGAAGTTGTGTGAGGACGTGATAGGGGGAATCGACCAGTGTGCTTCACCTTCAAGTCAAAGTAGATCTTGAAGTATACATCAAGGCAGATTCTGCTCACTACTGCTTCTGGTATCGAATATGTGGAGATACCAGAAGCAGTAGTGAACAGAATGTCTACCGACCAGAATGCTTCTTACAGACTATGCCAGACCGTCAGAGCTGGCAGCCTATCGTAAAAGTTGCAGGAAATGCAGCCGGGCAGGCTAAATCATGCGCGCTGGCGGCTAACTACAGGTCTACGCATCGTGTACCTGTGAACAAGGAAGCATGCGCTGGCAGCAAAAGGGAAAGGCACGTTGGAACTCCTGGTGCGATTCTGCCTTGATGTATACTTCAAGATTTACTTTGACTTGAAGGTGAAGCACACTCCAGTCGATGAAAATCCAGTCGAGGTGACTCGCCGCTGAGAAAGTGGTGGGTCAGCAAACCAGGGATGGCTACATCCTCGCGAAAGCCCAACACAGAGCGGAGCTGCCTGTGCCGCTGACAAAGAAGCATATTATATGCAGTTTCTAAGTCCGGCGAGGAGTGTGCACTAGAGTTGCAGAATTCTGGTCCCAGCGTCCCAGTGCTGGGACCAGAACTGGTCACGGCCGTGACTGAAGCTGTCACTGACCAGGCCAGCGCCATAGGGTTAGCATTGCGCCGTGACGAAAGCTGTGACTTGCCAGCTCATTCCGTGGTCGTGACTAGGCTGTGACCAAAGATTTGGGATTTTCTGCACCTCTAGTGTGCACATATTAACTCATTGTCATAGAACTGAAGTTGCATTCATGACAGGAAGTGATGTCAGTGCCATGCTCCAGCCATTACACGAAAAAGTATGCAAAAAGTGGACTTTTGATAGTCCCTTCTATATTCTGCCAAATGTAAGGTGTTGCTTACCTCTAAGTCTGCGATTAATATATTTTAACGTGAATTTCGTATTAATCTTTAGTGTCGGAAAACACAGTATCTTTTGAAAACCTAATCGAAACATCCTCGATCGAGAATAAGCAGAAGTTTGGTAAATATGAATGACATACGGTCTTTATTCACCTAAAATCGACGCAGTTCCGCCATTTTTTTTTTCTCGAATTTTCGCAAAAAAAAATAACTTGGCGAGGTATAAACCCCCTATATTTGTAAGCAATACCTTGGAATCACATTTCAGACATTGTTTCACATCGCAATATATCAGATTGTGGCAAATAAATGCGTCTGCTTATCTATAATCACCTCATGTTGAACATTTTAGAGGATTTTCGCAAAAATCCTTCAGTTAGCGTATCAAAAATTCCTCGAAATGCAAAAAATCCTTCACATTGGTAATTCTCGTGTTCCATTACATAGGAATCGGAGTTGTGCTCTGCTCCACTCGAGTGTTGCTATCTGACGCTGTGCCCTACACTGTGTGTCCCTGACTCACCCAGAGGCCGCTCCATGGTTTTGGATGTGGTGCGCACCACTGGCAGCGAGGAGCGTACTTTGACACCCCGTCGGAAGCCGGTGGACGCCGTCTCCGCCTCCGACATGATGCCCGGGTCATCGTCGAACATCGAGGACGACGGAGAGCCCATGTAACCCTTCATCGGCGGCTGCGGTGACATGAAGGGAGGTCAGGTCAGTGGGGTCACGGTGACGGGAGGTCAGGTCAGTGGGGTCAATGACGGGAGGTCAAGTCAGTGAGGTGACGGGAGGTCAGGTCAGTGGGGTTACGGTGACGCGAGGTCAGGTCAGTGGGGTCATGGCGACGCGAGGTCAGGTCAGTGAGGTGACGGGAGGTCAGGTCAGTGGGGTCACGGTGACGGGAGGTCAGGCCAGTGGGTCACGGTGACGGGAGGTCAGGTCAGTGGGGTCACGGTGACGGGAGTTCAGATCAGTGGGGTCACGGTGACGGGAGGTCAGGTCAGTGGGGTGAAGGGAGGTCAGGTCAGTGGGATCACGGTGACGGGAGGTCATGGCAGTGTGGTCACGGTGACGGGAGGTCAGGTCAGTGGGGTCACGGTGACGGGAAGTCAGGTCAGTGGGGTCACGGTGGCGGGAGGTCAGGTCAGTGAGGTCACGGTGACGGGAGGTCAGGTCAGTGGGGTCACAGGGACGGGAGGTCAGGTCAGTGGGGTCACGGTGACGGAAGGTCAGGTCAGTAGGGTCACGGTAACGGGAGGTTAGGTCAGTGAGGTCACGGTGACGGAAGGTCAGGTCAGTGGGGTCACGGTGACGGAGGTCAAGTCAGGTCAGTGAGGTCACGGTAACGGGAGGTCAGGTCAGTAGGGTCACGGTGACGGAAGGTCAGGTCAGTGGGGTCACGGTGACGGGAGGTCAGGTCAGGTTAGTGGGGTCACGGTGACGGGAGGTCAGGTCACGGAGACGGGAGGTCAGGTAATTGATCCGGCCTGTGGAACGTAAGAGTGTGCGCTAAACAGACCAGAAACATATTCGAAAACCAAGAGATTGAAACACGTACAAAATATTTCGAAATAACAGTTGTCAGTAATGCAACAATTATGTCAGGAAGCTCGAAATATGAATAGTGCGGAACGGTCTTTTTAAAACACGTTTGGTTCATTTTCAGCAACAAGACAACATTTATGACACGCACCGTCTCCTTAGCCCCGTACACGGAGGCGTCACCACACTTTGTGGTGCACCGCCGATAACCATTTGCACGCCGGCCTCTCACGCCAGTGTTAGTAGGTACATACTTGGTTCCGCGCTATCGGGCATCTCCAGACACACTATCGGCAGGGCGTTCTGAGTAGGCGCCGACGTTAGTCATGCCTGCAGCGCGGCGGTGACACACGGATGGGGGGGGGGAGGGGGGTGGCTCTGCTGCGCCCAACGGTGATGATGTCATCGGGAGCGAAATTCCGTGTTGACGACGCACTGAGTCACAGTGACTCAGATACGTTAAATGGAATGAAATCCAGATAATATGGACAGAATCTATTATATTTATGGTTTAGTGAGATCATCTAATGATGTCACAGATGATGAAATCACAGATGTCTTTGGCATCTGAATTCAGCTCAAAGAGCGGCAGTGGTTGGTAAGATCGATTGACTGGCCTTCAAACGGTGGGGAGCGGCGTTAAAGAACCTGTCGCAGACCTAGGCAACGAGTCACCACATGGCTAACACCACATGGCAACAATGGCTGTATTAAGAGCAGAGGATTCAGCTCTGGAGGTTATCTGTGCTATAGACGGGTTGGATGTATCGGTGTCCAGTGTTCAACTCTGGAGGTTATCTGTGCTATAGACGGGTTGGATGTATCGGTGTCCAGTGTTTCAACTCTGGAGGTTATCTGTGCTATAGACGGGTTGGATGTATCGGTGTCCAGCGTTAGCGACACAGAGGATTCAACTCTGGAGGTTATCTGTGCTATAGACGGGTTGGATGTATCGGTGTCCAGTGTTTCAACTCTGGAGGTTATCTGTGCTATAGACGGGTTGGATGTATCGGTGTCCAGTGTTAGCTATAGACGGGTTGGATGTATCGGTGTCCAGTGTTAGCGACACAGAGGATTCAGCTCTGGAGGTTAT
>JAXIVJ010010582.1:0-5000 GCA_036785665.1 Chirona hameri | reverse complement strand
CAGGCAGGCAGGCAGGCAGGCAGGCAGGCAGGCAGGCAGGCAGGCAGGCAGGCAGGCAGGCAGGCAGACAGACAGACAGACAGACAGACAGACAGACAGACAGACAGACAGACAGACAGACAGACAGACAGACAGACAGACAGACAGACAGACAGACAGACAGACAGACAGACAGACAGACAGACAGACAGACAGACAGACAGACAGACAGACAGACAGACAGACAGACAGACAGACAGACAGACAGACAGACAGCCATACAGCCATACAGCCATACAGCCATACAGCCATACAGCCATACAGCCATACAGCCATACAGCCATACAGCCATACAGCCATACAGCCATACAGCCATACAGCCATACAGCCATACAGCCATACAGCCATACAGCCATACAGCCATACAGCCATACAGCCATACAGCCATACAGCCATACAGCCATACAGCCATACAGCCATACAGCCATACAGCCATACAGCCATACAGCCATACAGCCATACAGCCATACAGACATACAGACATACAGACATACAGACATACAGACATACAGACATACAGACATACAGACATACAGACATACAGACATACAGACATACAGACATACAGACATACAGACATACAGACATACAGACATACAGACATACAGACATACAGACATACAGACATACAGACAGACAGACCTGCAGCGCGGCGTCTCTCCCAATGGACCGATGAACGATCACGTCAGCCGGCGGCGGCTGCAGCCGGGCGTGATGATGGCTGTCATCGGTGGATGACGGCGAGCTCTCCTGCCGCGGCAGCTGGGTCACGTGACGCGTCGGCCGAGTCACGTGACCGGTCCTCGGCAGAGTCACGTAACGCGTGTGTTGGGTGCCGTGCCGGTCCCTCTGCAGGACCGGCGGCGGACCGGCCGGCGCGGGCGGGTAGGGAGGGACCGGTGAATGGTTTGGCAGCGTGAGGCGGCCCGGTCGCGGGTACTCATAGCCGGCTACAGACGCCGCTGCGGGTCGAGCTGTGCCCAAGTGTCGGCTGTCGAACGCAGAGTCGTCCGTTTCTTCTAAACTGGAGGTGGCCGGGCTTTGTCCGGTTTGAATGAGTGCGATATCAGTGGGGTGAATGGATAAAGCTGGACCTGGGGTCAGCTCTATTGACGCCCCTCCTATGATTGGTTTCGGCCGACCGCTGGCTCCACCCAGAAGTAGCAGGCCCGGCGCGCTGTAGGGACGCGGGGTAGAGGATTTCTGGCTTCGACGCACCACGCGTTCTGGTGATTCTTCCATACCAATCTTTGTTCTGGCGTCCGACATCACTTCCTGTCTCATATTCGACACTATGTTCTGTCTTTCATCCACACCCACAACCTCCTCATTACCCCTGTCCCGTGTCGTCCATTCTGTTGAGGAATCTCTTACGACCAGCTTTGCCCCTCTCGAGGAGGTGCTTTCCGTGGAGTGTGTCCTTCGTCTGCCCGACCTGGACACCTGGTTGAACGTCTTGGCCATATCCTTGGCGACCACGTCCAGCACGGTAGTCTGGTTGTGCTGGCTGCCTGTGCTGTAGAGGCGGCAATAGTCACCGGTGGCCACCCGCAGCACGTGCCGGCTGTCTGTCTGGGACCATGGCGCCAGCGGCATTCCCGGGAGAAGCTTCCCCGCGTCCGGCAGCGAGGCGGCACGCTCGGCCATCGTGGGTGGAGGGGGTCACGGTTCACTGTTCAGTTTAGCGGTGGTCAGTGAATTAGGAGCGGCTTTGTAAACAGAAGTGGCGATAGACAGGCCTGTCAACGTTGATGGTTGCACGGAAGTTTTGTGAACCGTGTCCAGGAATAATTTTGAACATGTGTTGTGAAGCGTAGTTCGCAAGACTTCGTCACAAGAGGTGATTTACGCTTGCCATGAACAGAAGTGCCCACCGTTGTCACATTATTGCCGCGCGCGAGATGGAAGCTTCACAATTCAAACTGGTCTCTTTCGCAGCAGCCCGAAGCATTCAACTTCGGATGGGTCAACCGAGTTCAAACAAATAAGTGCACTAAAAGTGTGTACAATCACAGCGCTTGAAAACTGGCCCTGATAAAAAATCCGTGATGGCTTCTTACAGCCGCGTGGAACACTGCTGCCTTCAGTCTTCATCCACGAGCTGACATGACGCCGCCTGCCGCGTCACTCCACGCCACTCCCAGCTCTGCAGTCAGCAGCACCTCCACTCCGGCAGCCGCCGTTTGACACTCGCTGACCACTGACCATATACCCCCGGCGCACCGCCTGCGACCGTGGGCAGACCCGTGTTTCCTTCTTGCGCCCACCTCACAACACCTCACAACACCTCACAACGCCACCCCGTACGTCATAACACTCCAAATCACTCCACGACACTCCAACTCACGTCGCGACGCTCCCAACTCACGGCGCAACACGGCAGACGGAGCGACAGAGCAGCACCAGACTGAACAACAGCTCTGCTCTGTCGGTCAGCCGGCGCCCAACGCCGTCACTGTGGCCGCAGCACGGTCGTCAGATTCGCCTATCAGCACGCCGGCGGACAAACAGCTGGTCAGACTCGCGCCAATCTGTCTCGTGACGTGCCGACCGCCACCTGTGCCGGCCGGCAATCAGCGGGGCACCGGTACCCGACACAGGGTCACGTGACCGCTCGCCGCCGCTGCCGCCGGTACCCGACACAGGGTCACGTGACCACTCGCCGCCGCCGCAGGACGGGGCGATGAGGTTTACAGTGAGGGCACAGGCACAGGCATGTAGCCAGGATTTTATCAGGGGGGGGGGGCACGTCGGTGGTAGAAACAAATTGCGCTCATCAGGCATATGTTATTGACCGGGATGGGGGGGGGGGGGGGTCGTCAGATAATCTCATTTTATCGTTTTGCTCAGGGGGGGGGGGGGGGCAGGTATGGCCCCCGTGGCCCCCCTTGGCTACGTCCCTGCATAGGCGGAATAATATGAGCTTTTCAACGTCTTTCCTTCGCTTTTTGTTATTTAAATGAGTAATACTGTTCTTCTTGTTGACGTAATTGCATAAGAATGATGGATAATAAACATTGAATTGTGAAAAAGTCGTGGAACTCCCTCCCACAAAACATTAGTTTTTCAATATTACTCTGCATATTATAATATTGATTTATATTAATTTAAAGGGAATAGTTCACCTTTAACATGGGGTTATGAACTGAGATAGCAGATTTGTAGAGCAGATCGAAAAAAACGGGTTCTGGTGAAATAATTACCTCGCTATGCTAAATAATTTCGACATAGGACTAGTGGACCGACCCCTTTTAGAAGAAGATTTGGGCGCCCGAAATTTGTTTCGGGTCCGCACAACTGTTGTTTACGTTACAAGCAGCCTGCGTATATATGCCTAAAGTACGTCGTTATTGTGTGCAATAGTTTCCATATCTAAGCTAATCCATATGCATGACGTCATAATTATCATGAAGTTTGTTATGGCCATGAAGGAGAAAAGAGAAACATGCCCATTTTTAGACGGATATCCATCTAGCGTCCAAACAAATGCCATATTCGTTTTTTTCAGCTCGAAATACCCGTATATTCAAATTTCAAGACAACTTTCAAGGGGACCTATTCCCTTTAAGTCTCTATAGTTCGTGAATTATTAGGGACTAATGACGAAGGTGCTTCATCAGGAACGTAGGAACGTCACGAAAAGTGTGTGTGTGTGTGGGGGGGGGGGGGGAGGGGAGTGAACCTGTGATCTCGTTTTGAGGAGTACCCCAACCTCCTCTATGGAAGATTTCTTTGCAGATTTGGGCTGTTCTCGTCTTGGCGAACCTTTTGCCATCAGACACTTTTCTCACCAAGCAAAAATACAGATTTTAGCCCCCAAAAATGGCCGAAAACTGAGGGGCCATGACCCCCCCCCCTGTTGCTACGCCTATGCGCTTCATGACATTTACTTTGACTGGTCAGACTGTTTCTGGAAAATAGCGACTACGTTAAGATCAGCTTTCCCGAGTAATTGACAGCAATCGGAAGTGACGTAATTTCGTAGAGACATTAACAACCACCGTGTCAACAGCTTAAAGCTGTTTTCACGAATCGCCCAGTCACCTCTATGAGCATGTGCACACCACCCACTATCAGGGGTGTAGGATCCTATTCAGTTGTGGTGGCTTCACCCCCCCCCCCCCCCCCCCCCAAACTTGGACGAGGAAGTTGGTCAAATCCGGGGAGAAATCTGTATTTGCGTGTATTTTGATGGTACTTTAAGCGATTGTTTTCCCAGCTCAGCCCCCCCCCCGCACTTTTCTGGAGAGGCTGTCCCCTGCCCACTCCATATGGCTCGCCAGTTCACGTGGCCGATAACACTGCCGAGTTCCGTTTGAATTCGAACAACCGCCCGCACTGCTGGTGGACAACAAGATAGGCAGGTTGCGGCAAGATAACGGCTGACACACGCGGTGGTCAGTTAGCATGCCAGCTCGTCACGGTTAAGAGCGCTGTGTGGCGTAGCACGATATAAACTCTGCAGGAGCACTGCTGTGACATTTTGATGAGACAGTGCGACATTGCTGTCCGGTCTGTTTAGAGAATGATATGTTTGAGACGGTTCAATAATAGTATCGTGCCAACCAGCGAGCTCGATTCTCTGATTGTGATCCAACGTTCTGCGGCATTTAAATCCATGGTGTCTTGTATATTTAAATGTTGTTCTTAGGTTGGGGAATCAATCTCTTTAACCGATGTCATGGTTCTCAAATACAAATACCTACGGTAGAATGACAGTTACAATTGCCGTGCATGTTTGGTATCTTGTTGGCGATTTGTCTGAATAACTGACAATACAAATGAAAACATCATCACATCACATTCACTACCTTCCTGTTCCACTACCTCTCAGTCGTTTGCTGCTGTTGTCACCGTGTGTTTATCCCCTATGGTTCCCTATGGTTCCGTACCTGTTGCCTGGCGTTGTTGCCCCGTCCACCGGAGAAGATTGGGAAGCTGCGCCGCTCCGGTCTGGTCGG
>JAXIVJ010010581.1:22500-46640 GCA_036785665.1 Chirona hameri | reverse complement strand
GAGATATTGAAAAACGTCCTTTCTGGGTTGGTAGTTATTTCCACAAACAAGAATCACTTCATGCTGTTCTTATACGCTGAATACTTAGCATAAACCTCTCGCACAAAAACCACGCGTGATAAATTAAAGCGAAAATTGTGATGGAAATTTTACCAGTTAACTGGAACTGTCTTAGTAAACGGTAATGGTAACAACAAATCGCAGAAAGAATAGGTTTGAATTTGATCAATGAAACGGAAAGCAATAACCAAAATCGATCATCCAAAAGCTGATTAATCAAGCACCTAGAAATGCAAACGCTCCGGCACCTACCCGCCATGCGTAAAATCGAAAGATGCTGGCGTGTAATTCACACGTGCGCAACACTGGCACCAGTTGTGACGTTTCTTTTCTGTGCATGTTGATAAATAACAGATTGCTTTTTATAGTGTTAAAAAATAAACAGTAGTAAACAGTTGCAGTTTTAGTGTTGTGAAGCATAATGGGCATATCTGCCAGTTTCTGGCTGCGTAAGTGCTCCAAACCAAAAGTCCTATGGCTGATTCCGGTCAGTGCATTTCTGCTCATACCGCTTCGAATTTCAGCCCGCTTCGCGGATGAAGTTAACTACGACGACGTCAACCGGGAAACCACCACCATCATCAACAACTACATGCACCGCTACTCACAGGCCGTGTCTAAGGCCTTCCAACCACGCAGTTGCGTCTTCTCCAACAGGGCGTACGACTACCGTGGCGTGATGCGTCAGGCTCTGGGCGACATGCCCTGCCAATCATGGTCCATCGGCCAGGATGACCAGTCCTACAACAAGGACATCCGCGGCTTCATGCACCGCAACAGTCTGATTGACGGCCACGTCGGCGGACAAAGTTACTGCCGCGTGGCCGTCAACTCGATGACCCCGCCGTCCTGCGTGCCGTTCTTCAACCAGAAGATCCGGCCGTGCACTAAGACGGTGCCGCCGTTCTGCCCCGGAGTGCAGACTGCCGAGTGTCGCCACACGGGTAACGGACAGGAGTACCAGGGAATGTTGAACCGAACACAGTCCGGCCGCGCCTGTCTGCCGTGGAAGGCCGCCTACGACTACGTCAAACGTCTGATTGGCAAGACGATCGTACGTGAGCCGTTCGCCTCCACGATGAACAACCTGCAGCAGCACTTTCCAGAACTGCGTGAGTTTATGTACAAGAAGAACGTCGGCCCGGACGTCTGGTGGTCCAGAGTGAACCACAACTACTGCCGCAACTGGTACCCATGGTCAACCAACGGGCGTGATAATGGGCCCTACTGCTTTGTGCACTCTGACAATGTGCGTGATAGTCGACCATGGATTACGGTGGAGTCGTGCGATATCCCGTTCTGCGACGAGCGACCTGACGACTGCACGTACATAACGCGCGCCAGTAATGTCCCGTTCGACTTCATAATTCCGCTGCCGTTCACCAGCAGCACGGCCGACAACACGGTCCGCTTCGCCATCCGAACATGGACAGTCGAGTACCCGCTGCACGCCCGCTTCAAATTCGTGGACAGCACCAGCATTCTGCAGAGAGGCTACTTCTTCTACGTAGGGCCAGTGGACACGGTTGCTTCACGCATTGTTCCGATGCTGCAGAATGGGAAGTTCATCAAGTGGCGCCAGTACTCGCCCAACAAGACGATGGCTGTCGAGTGGCGGAACATCTACTTTCGGTTCAGCGGCGGCACTCGCACTGTCGAGTTCGGCGATGTGCTTGACACAGGCCTGCTCGAGCCGATCCTGCAGTTCGACGACGTCAACTTTGTCTCTCCGCAGTTCGTGTCGTTCAGAGCAGGCCCCGAGGCGACACCGTTTTGTCCGCACACTATCACCCACGTTACTTACCGGGTACGCAGTTTCTTCCCTTACGGTCCTTTCTGGCACTGGATCGACCTCCAGGTTCCAAGGCGCGACCTGGTTTCCCTTGAGGACGCAGCGGAGGTTCCCAAGTTTAAGACAGTGCAACAATTCTATTCGGGCGACCGGCTTGTTTTGGACTACCAGCATCCGTTCAAGGACTGCCAGTTCAACTTTGTGCGATCGCGACTGTTGGTACATGCGCCGCACATGTGTGGCGCCTGTCAGGAACTGACGGTGGATGGTGCACCGTTCCTCCTGCATCGCATCCCACGACGCGCCGGCTCGCCGGCTGATCAGCCCGAGTATGAGATCAAGTTCACTCTGCGCGGCCAAGTGGTGTTCATCGGCTCGCCACGTATCTTTCTGATTCACCAGGCCGGTGCGTTCCCGCAATGGACCGTCGAGTCCAACGACACTGTCGACTGGAACTCGGAGCAGCGCTGGGGACAGCACTATGAGGACGGAGGGTACGTAGATGCCGACTATCTTGGGGCTGCTGACTTTCACACCTCCAGTCCGGGCTACATCATCGATTTTGTAATTGGCGAAGATGGTGTGCCGAAGTTGGAGCTTTCAGTCAGTCTGCCGAGCAATGCCAATGCTGAGGCAATAGATGGAATTCATCTAGATGTATTCAACCTGAACAATGGTACCTTCTATCGATATCACCAAGAGACAGTTCATAATGAAGGTGACGAGGCTACTACAATTTTACGGAAAGCAATAAAAAGAGCTTTTATGCCAACTTTTCTAGAAAGCAAGCCCTACGTTATTCGCGTCACACGTCATGGTTTTCGTTTTCTTTTCATAGACGTTGAAAACGAAGCAGAGATAGAGCTTTTGAAATTTAACTATCCAAGGATCGACAAGGTTCACGAAATTCCCATAGACAAGGGAAATCAAACAAAGAAGTTTCTTTATCCTTTGCAGAATAACGTAGACCTTATGACAAGATATTTGGGCATAACGCAGGTTATATACCTCAACAAGGGTCGTCGAGTGTACTACACGGTGCACTGCATCCCAGAGCAGCGTCAGAAAGCGCCTGCTTATCCAGATTGCGTTCTTACACACGACGACCCCAAGTTTTCCGGAAAGTGGTCACTGTCAAAGCACGGATTCAGTTGTGCTCGCTGGGATGATCCTCTGGTCCAGGACTATGGATCACCCGTGCTCAAAGAGCTACTTGAAGGCATAAAGATTGCAGACAAATTCATGGATTTGAAGAAAAGTGGCTTTGAAGGCTACAAAGCGCTTCGTAAAGAGTCCCAGATGCAGTTCAACGGTGACAGCACCTTTGGGATCCAGTTCACCAGCATGGACCAGCTGTTGAAGCTCCAGGAGCTGGCCGGCAACCCTGACAACTACCCGGACGGCAGCATCTCCTCGGCAAGCAACAACTGCCGCAACCTGGGCGCCAGCAGCGAGACAGGTCCGTTCTGCTTTATCTACGTTCCGCTGATGGTCCGTCACTTCCCGTACATGTGGCCGATCCCGGAACAGTGCAACGTGCCTCGCTGCCACTTCAGCGCTTGCCGCGGCACCCTGGCCGGCCACGAGTACCGCGGCCCGGCCTCCACGGACGCCTTGCACCGACCCTGCGTCACCTGGAGCCGCAGGCGTCAGCAGGAGGTGTACGGACGGCTGAACGCGGAGGGCGTTGAAGAACGTCTGGACGCCCTGATGGACGATTTGGAGGACAGCCAGCGATGCGCCAACGTCATCCTAGAGCCGGCAGGGACTGATCCTGGCTCGATCGAGTGCCTCAGCGGCGACGATCGACGGCCTCGCGCCGCCTGTCACGTGCCCATCTGCCAGATGGGAGGCTGTACGATTCTGGTGGCCTTCGACGACCAACGTGACACGCAAAACTACATGCGAGTGCTCGGCTCCGACCCGAAGATGTTGCTGTTCGGTCTGCGCCATATGAGCATCGCCTCCGACCAGGGCGACGGGCGGCTGACGGTGGAGTTCTCTGACGTACCGAGCGACGAGCCAGACCGCGAGTCACTCATCGTCGATATTGGCTTCCAGGTGGAGATCAAGTACAAGGCGAAGACGGCGCGCGAACACACCTCGCTCGTATTCAAGGTCTTTCCAGGCCTGATCCGCGTGCTCGGACTCCAGTACGTCTGGATCGGCGTCGACGACGATGAGGTGCGCTTCGGCAAAGACAAGGACTTCCGCAACCCATTGCTGACGGCGCCGCTAAAGCGCAACCCCACCAGCAACAGTGACGTGTTCCACTTCATCAGCTTCTCCAGCGTTGATGTGATGGCTCTAGACTGGGGCTGTGGCTCGCGCTGTCCCGTCTGGTACCTGACGTCCCAGTCACGTCTCTACGAGCACTACCTAACGCCACACGTGCCCGGACCCGGCCGCTGGAGTATCAAGCTGCGCGTCAGCGTTCGCTGGACGGACGACTTCCCACCTAAGAATAGTTCATGCGCGTACGGGAGGAGGCGTGGTGGCTTGAGCCTAACGTTCAGCGAGAGTCAGTTTGGGCTAACGTCTGCTTCTGCCGTTGTGTTCATCATCGAGCAGGGTAAGGATATATCGGTGCAGTTGCAGCACTATAAGCAAGGAAACAGCGGTAGGGTCCACAAGTCTGAGCCCAAGCGCTTCACCGGCCCCAACAACGACTGTGGCCTGTGCTGGACGCACTACGACGTCAAGTTCGACTCGAGTCGGTCGGACGGCACTGTGCGTTGGAGCATCTGGGACGCAGGGGCCGGTCGAATGATCGGCGATCTGCATGTCAACGACTACGACAACCGACTGAGCGCTTTCCTACCGGTGTCCTACCACGCAGCGGCCACGAGGCGCTGCCAGCAACCCGTCAACGTGGCTTTCAACTGCACGCCCCCGGAACGGTTCGACGTCGAGCGCGTGGATGGCGGCTGGAACGCCTGGTCCCCGTGGGAGTGCAGCGCGCCCTGCGACGGCGGCTTCGGTGCGCGTGACCGCCACTGCCGCAGCCCGCCGCCCAACTTCTGGGGACATTTCTGCGAGGGCGAGTCGTTCGAGATGGGCGTCTGCAACGACTTCAAGTGCGGCGAGTTCAACCCGGACATGGTGGACCGGCTGCGCGACGCGCTGCGCTTGGCCGAGCCGGTGACACTGACGCGCTACGCCGGCGGTGGCGTGCGCTTGACGTGCTCCGACGGCGCGGCCGAGCTTGCACGCCACGCCATGCCCGACCTGGAGACGCGCTGGTACTTTAACCGCAGTCGGGTGGACCTGTCGCGGTGGCTGGACATGAGCGGGGGTGACCTCTACCGCGAGGGCCTAACGTCAGACGATACGGGCGTCTACATCTGTAACCTGGTCACTCCTGCTCCCGTACGCGACGAGCGCACGTCGCAACTGACTTCGCTCATCGTCCGCTCCCCGGAGCCAACCCTCCGCGTGCGCGAGGGCGACCGGCTCGAGTTCAGCTGCCACATCGACATGGTGGGTCTGGTGTTCTCCGAGCTGTCGCAGCGCTGGCTGCTCAATGGCCGCGTGTTCCTCGACCTCGGCGTAACTTCGCCCTCGGACACGGACCTCTTCTCGGAGCGCGCCACGCCCGCGCTCTCCGGTGTCTGGGAGTGCCACGTCTCCGCCACCGCGCTCAATCTCAGCTGGACGACCGCCTGGCAGCGCGTCCGCGTGCTCGCGCGCAGGACCTGGTTCACCGACCTCCGTGAGTCCATCTTCTACCGGAAGATGATGGAGATGCATGGGATGAGGTTGTGGATCAGTCTGGCCGTGTTGGTGGGCGGTCTGGTCATCTTCTGCGGTGGGTACCTGTGGTTCGCGCGCAGGACGATGCGCAAGGAAGCGGCAGAGGTTGCCGCCTACATCCGCAGTGGGGATATGGATGCTGAAACAGTGCGCGCGGCTGGCGTCTCGATGAATGCACTGGGGGTTGATCCCGAGGGTGAAGAGGAGGAGGGTGAGTTTGAGGAAGAGGCAGTCGCCGCCGGTCCTACATTGGGTTCGGATACGTCAGCATGGGAGTCGGGAGACACGGAGAGTGGGTCGCCTCCTCCCCCACCTCCTCCGCCCCCGCCGACGATGTAGTTATACAGTGTTGAACAATTTTCTGTCCTGGTAGATTTCATCGAGAGAACGAGTTTTTGTCATAGCCTGTGCGGTCACGGGTCATCTTTTGCATTAAGTACATACCTAGCTTTGATCGATCAGTAATTGTTGATTCGTATTGCTTTGGGAGCTCGTTCGCCTCTTGAGATTCCCGCAAAGATGACGCTGAGCATATGCTTCCATTGGGTAATAAATATCGTTATAATTTGTTTCACTTACATGTATGACGGTATTGTGTTGCTCGTAATTTTGTGAATTTTCCCGTCATTGTTTGATTTGCCCTGTCTTGTCTCGTGAAAGCCGGTACTTGTCATAGCTGGGCTTGACGTTTGTTTCGTTTGTTTTTTGCCTTGTCGCAGTAGATGTCTTATTCGGATTTTGTCTAATATATTATATACGTCACCTGTCAATGTATTTACGCTAAATCTGTATAATATTATATATTGGTGGCGAGTGGTGACAGTGGGTGATGCACCCGCCGAATTCGCACTCTCACTCACATTCGCACTATGAATAGTAAATCAAATAGGCTACAGCAGTCATTCGCAATATTTCATAGTATCTAAATCGCGAGATTTCAACTCCAAAGCTGCCTAACACTCCAGACTCTTACTATTGCCACACGAGATCTCTTAACATCATGTCATCTACAGAGTGTTGATTAATTCCACTGTGGCCAGCCAATCAGCTACGTCTCCCACAGGCTGGTGACCTAGACAGTGTTGCGGTGCTGCTATCGGTGAAGACCATCGACACAACGCCCTATGGACAGCGCTTCGTTCAAAGCTCGTTGTCAATGTATGCAAAGCTGATATTCGGAAATTATTCATATTTTGGCGTCCCTTTCCCAGTACATGCACTCATTGCAATGTCGGTCCAATTTGCAAATGGTAGAACATGCCTACTTAATTTTATGTTTGTCAGGATGAATACTTAATGCACCTTGAACCATGCACATGGTAGAGACATAGAGTGCCAACACCATGGTAACTAAAGATCATCATAATTCAGGGCTTCCCTTGGTCATTCCCTCGGACACGACACGTACACATGCACGTGTCATAACATTAGTGTACTTAGCGTTCGCTGGAAGTCTTCAATCAACAAGAGGTTCTGTATCCACTGGGTCGTTAACTTCCACATGTCAGCTTTGCTTGTTGTCGACCGTTTATGTGCGCATGCTTTCTTCGTGGCCGTACTTTCATTAGCGAAATGTAGGCGTTCCCTTTGCGATATCAGGCCGTTAATCTATACGCAAGTCGAAGGTCTTTGTATTCACATACTGTGACACGTGTATGCGGTGCAAACATGCAGCACTATAGTCTGATACCTTTCTTTGGTTACACATTGTAAACAAAAGAGGAAATTGGGACATGAACCTTATGTCGCTGTGTGGAACCGTGTCGCCTATTCAACAAACAGGAATAAATGGTGAGCAGAGTTGATTTGGAAACAGCTCTCCTTTGTATATTTTCTTTTTCACTAAACAGAGCTTATACGCACAAGTTTTTTTATGTTGACACATTGGTAGATTTTTGACGAGACGAAGTTAAATTAAGAATCAAAAGAAAAAAAAAGTAACTAGCGAGTTCAGCGTGCTGTGGAATAACATGATTAATATTAACATATCCTTATCCTCAAATTTTTGCGAGAAAAAATAATTAAAAGCCAAAATTGTTTCGCTTTGGGCTTTTTAGCTTTTAAATTACAATTTACAATTTACAATATTGTTTTGGGGGCTTTTAATTATTTTTTTCTCTCGAATAATTTGAGGATAAGGATATGTTAATATGAGAAGAAAAATAAGCAATTTATTTTATGATTAATCTTTAGCCACTCCTTGCTAGTGCATGAAGGTAATAGCGAACCTTATATAAATACAATACATATAAGAAAATCAAACAATCTGAGTCATTAGCATAGTACTCATACGACAATGAAACGAAAATCACAATGGACAAGAAAGAGGATTATTGACAATCATTTTACGAGGCCAATTTACGAGGGAATTTTACGAGGCAGCTATAGTAGTTGATTGAGCCATGGGAATAGCTATATCCTATCAATATGTAAGCGGCTAAAGACAATGCTACAGATCAACACAAGTGTTAGGAGAGCATACAAATAAGAAAAGAGAGGTAAATAATTACGTAGGTGCAGTGGCGGATCTAGGTTTCGAGTGGGGAGGGGGGGGGGGGGGATTTGCTCCGTTTCGTCAGCGAAAAGTTGTTGACCGGGGGGGGGGGGGGATCGTCAGCGCAAAGAGTCGTTGAGCGGGGGGGGGGGGGGGGGGGGGGGAGGGAGCGTCGGGTCGCCAGCGCGCAAAAGAGTCGTTGAGCGGGGAGAGGGTAAATCACGCCTTCCCAGAGCAAAATTCACAACCTCCCGGAACGGTTTGGGGGTGGGGCAAACACATGTGTTTGCCTACCGATTTTTCGTTGGAGGGGGGGGGGGGGGGGCAATTGGGGCATTCCAAAACAGTCGACCAAAATATCTCGAAATAACACCCTACATCTCATATTTCGATAAAACTACGTGTCGGGGGTTATCTGGGCTGTATATTCACGCTGTTAACTTTTCAGCCCCTTCGCCAAATGGTTTTCGAGTCACAGCCTCGGGAAACTTTGTAATGTCAAGCAAAACTCTAATTTGCAGCGGGCAATATCTCCTATCTAAATCATGCGAGTTATATAATGCTAGTTATCATCAGAATCATCAGCAACAATATATTATTATGATGTAATCATTTTGGGAAAATTCGACAATTTTGGAATTTCAACACGTGATCTCAGGTCAAATCACGTGATTTTATAATGTGGCCATTTAAAATTCTGTTTTTTTGCCATGCCAGAATCGACATCTATACATAAGCCTTCGATGGTTACACAATTGCTGATCGTTTTTTGTTCTCTAAATATTGTATTTATATTTTTGTATTTGGGAAAATAATGGTCACCAGCACAGCACGTCTTTGGTAATAACTTTGCACGTTATTGTGCTAGAGAGCTCAAATAAACGGCATTATGTTTATCTCGTCGTCCTGCTTTCAATGATATATAACATCAGCCTTGTAGTCGCTCTGTGACCTCAAGGTCACGTGACCAGAGGCCACCCGGGGCAGTTCACGTCAGATCGACCAAACCATAACATCATACATCCCATATTTCGATTGATCTAGGTGTCGGAGGTCATCTGGGCCGTATATTCACGCTGTAAAATTTGCAGCCCCGTCCGTCCAACGGTTTTCGAGTTATAGCCTCGGGCATCTCTTTAACCCGCGCACTGCAGGGGCTTTGCGCCGAACACGAACTGCAGGGGGGTTGATTTCCGCCCCCCCCCCCCTGAGATCTCGAAAACTACGCTACGTAGCGAGAAGCGGAAAAGGCATTTGATAGCTTGATACATGTTCTATTGAAAGTATTTCAGTGCTCTTGTAGGTCAGGTCAAAATTGAGGTCACCAGAGGTCATCAAAGGTCAAATTTGCAATTTTTCCTGTTTTAGGACATCGCTCCAGAAATTCCCATATATCTCAGAAACGATGCTAGTTAGAAACAAACAGAAAAAATCAAACGCCAGCCAGTGAAATTTGCAATCGCTAAAGTGACCTCAGATTTGATCTCAGGTCAATATTTGAGGCTCCAGAGGTCAAAAAGGGGGAAAAACTATTTGTTTATAAATAGTTTTTTGCTATTAACGTTTTACTTAATAAAGATAACGGAAAACTGTTTACGCCATTGTGTTTATCTTGTCAAGGCGCTTCGAATGATATACATAGTGATTTTTTAAGTCAACTTAACAATTTGACCTCAGATCAAGGTCAAGTGGGGACCCAAGTAAGGCATGTTGCATATGGGAAGACGTATCTCGACGAGACAAACACGTTGATGTCTGTTTTACTTCTCTATCTTCATTATGTCGGGAGTTATTGAGAAGAAAAAAAGTGATGGTGACCTCGCATTTGTATTTGTATTTGTATTTAACGACTTCGGGCCATCCACACACATTGTGGCTATTCCTAGCCCGGCGTCACGAGACATAAAACAGTAGGTACTTGGGGAAACAGGGAGGTGGCATTCATACTCAGATACATACCGGATAAAACAATGGTGCACGGCTTACAAAACTAGGCATCAACACAAAATAGATATAAACTGGTAATGCGAAGACAATAGCACAGACAAAGCATGGCTGCTAGTTAACACCTCGGCCTTTCATGTACAACCGCAAGTTACGTTTAAATGAGGCAGACCTCAGACCAGTCAGTTCGGTCGGTAAACTGTTGTAAAGACGAGGGACTCGGTAGGAAAACTGACGTCTACCGGCTTCAGTGCGGATGCGATGTATGTGGAACTGCTCGTCCTGTCGTGTGCGCCTATTGCGATGTGCAGCATTTCGGCTAAATAGCGAGGCCAGAAATGCAGGTTCCTCCCGCCACCGTGCACGTTGGGCCAGAGTGAGAGAGTGATATTCTGATAGCTGTATGGAGGTGATCCACCCTGGGCCACTCAAAACGTCCGAAATATGGTCAAATTTGCGCCTTCCAGATACCACCCTGGCACAAAAATTGATCACTCTTCGGAGCTGCCTGTGATTGCTGTCTGATCAGTTGCCAAAAACGGTTATACAGTAGCGTACGTGTGACATAACCAAACCGTGGACGATAGTGGGAACCACTATCGTCCACGGTTCGACCTCAAATGTCGCATGACCTCAAATGACCCAATAGGGGTCACTGAACAAAAATTACACTTGGATCATCAAGAATATCCTATAATAACATGATCCAGAAGTAATTGGACTAATATCATGCATATCCTTGAAATAGGAAGCATTTGTATATTTCCCCATTGACTTATTATGGTGAGGTTACGAAATTGACATGACCTTAAGTCGTCGATATCAAAATTCCGAGATATAAGAATTGTAAGTACTTATGCTCTCATGACACCCTGTAAGTTTCAAACTGATCGGTGAAAAACTCTGGCTTTGGCACAATTGAAAACATTTTTGGAGGTGGGGTCACTTGACTTGTTCTGGTGACCTGACCTGAGATGACCCGATGTTATTTTTTTCTCTCCAAAGTGTGCGAAATTGATGTCCTAACAGGTGTGCCAAAACCCGGCGGCGTTGCGCGCCCCGTTTTTTTCGCTATCTTTGAAAACCTGAGGGGGGGGGGGGGCGGAAATCAACCCCCCTCTGCAGTGCGCGGGTTAATGTCGCCCAAAGCTTTAATTTTCTTCGGCAGATATCTCCCATACACATAATTCGAATGATATAAACCACAGATAACAGGAGACCTGGGATAACAGGACGCGATAACAGGACACGAAATTTTCGGCCTCTTATTTTAGAGCCAAAATTTGAAACGGAGCTGTTAAGCTGATACACTTTTATGTCTCGGCTCGTGAAAATGGTGAGTCCTGTACCATCGTTCACTGCTGTGCTTAAAATAAGAGGCCGAATATTTCGTGTCAAATCCAGGTCTCCTGGTATCTGTGTATAAACCTATGTACCATCAGAATAGCCATTAACCACAAATAAATTTGATGTAATCTTTTTTTGAGAACTCGAATGGAAAAGTGTCGAAATTTTGGCATGTGACCTCAGGTCAGGTCACGTGATTTCGTTATGTTCTCAGTTAAAGTTCGTGATTTGTCTTAGGTGGAATAGGAGGATGCAGGCCCTTTTAATCACGTGATAACCTATTCCGCTCAGTGATCAAGATCACGTGATGACATAATTCAATATTTCGCCGATAGAGGCTTCTGTGTGTCCTCAAGACATCACATTTCATCATCTCTATTTCCAGACCGAGAATGTTATAAAAGTAGCTAAAATTGTTTTCCAGAGATAAAAAATGCTCAACTTTTCCAAATAATACGAAAATTCCAGCAAATTATCAATTGTATAATCAAGCCAGGTCATTTGGGAAATCAACCTCAAGGTCACAGAGTGACCTGCTGGGATCATGCTATGCATCATTGAATGCAGCTCAACGAGACACATATAATGCCGTTGAGTTAAGCTCTCTAGCACGATTGTGTGGCAAGTTATTACCAAAGACGTGCTGGTGACCATGATTTTCTCCCCCAAATATAAATAAAGTATTTAGAGGAAAACCCTATGTCCAATTTTCTTACCATCGAAGGCCAATGTATCGAAGTCGATTCCGACAAAAAAGTCTGAATTTTAACCCTATTTGTAAGTCTCCTGGCTACCCCTATTTGTAACAGGAGGGGGACGGATTCCGCCCCCCCCCGGAGATCTCGAGATCTACCGGTCCGATTTTAACAAATGAAACGGCGTTTGATTCCCCTCAACACGATCTACATTTCTAAAAACAAAATCTAGGAGGGCAACAGGGGGAAAAAACTACAAATGCTAGTGGTATATGTGATCCAACACAGCTGTCATGTTTATCAACCGATTTTAACACAATCAATGGGAATCGATAGAGATTGAATTGGAGATTGATATATGGTGATGACTTTTGGAAATTCAAAATCATAGGCGTGTGCAGGTCACTCAATATGGGGGTGAAGTAAATGTGGAATAAAACTATTTTTTGATGTTGTTGTTTTGATAAATGAAATGGTATGTTATCGAGACATTAGACAAAACAGTTATAAATCATATTTTTTTTGCCATAGGCGGTACCAGGTTAGTGAAAAAGGGAGGTCAAATAGGGAAAAATATTAACCGCAGGCATGCTGCTACCCAGCACTATAAATAAGTTACTGATCATATATAGTTCCTTTTTGCATATTGTACTTCATCATAGGCGCATCCAGGATCCAAACTGGGAGGCACAATATCTTTTGATAAGTATATTATCCGTTAGCATGATACTAACTAGTCAACAGTGTCTATTTCACATACAACTTCAATTCACATTGCTTACCTCCCTATTTACACTACCTGGACTCGCCTATTATCTCATAATCGTTCGGAGAGTACCATGTGGTGCGTGTTTCATCCGAAAACTGCAGTATGTTATGTCATGGTAGGCCCATGCATCTTAGTTTCCTTGCAATAATATGACCCTCTTTCTTCCATTCCTGAGCGCGCCTCTGCAAAAAAAGATTGTATTCCCTCTGCTGGCCTCATATGTGCATATATCATTATAAGTTAACCGTCTATTGCGCCGTAATCGCTGGCATATCGTCATCACCATGCCAGTCACCCCCCCTTTTCATGTGCCTGGACACGCCCCTGCAACTCTATATGTAATCAATTATGCAAATAATGGAAGGAGAAGCTATCTTTTACATCTTGATAGCTATAAATGCTCCTTACATTGCTCTATTGGCTTCCCGTCAAGCATTTAATACTTCCTGGAACCCCCCCCCCCCCCTTTCAAGCCCCTGAAACCGCCTCTGCCATGCAATTTGTATGATATTTCATTAACATCAACTAATTTGCACTTGTTGCAATCACCGTAAACCGATGTAACTCCTTCATACTTGAGGCAGTTAGAAAGAAACCGTGAAGATCGCATTTCCGTATTATCGCCAAATATCGCCGCCGAACCCTCCCAAAACCGTGCTCTGGAACCGCCTCTGTTCAGGTTAAGATCTCAAAATTTTGACTCCAAATTCAGAATTCAATTATAGGAAAAGTCCCAAAATTGCATGGGCCTGCTCCCAGCTGTTCTGGAGATATCTGCGAAAACATGAGGAGGGGCGGAATCCGCCCCCGCCCCTGTTACAAATAGGGTTAAATGGCCACATTATAAAACCAGTAAGGCGCCGTAAACCAGTAAGGCGGGAGGGGGGGGGGGGGGGAGGGGCATAAAGGATCCCCACCAAAAAAGTCACCGGATTTGTCCCACTATATTTTTAAAAGGGCATCATATTTTCACCATTTTTATCTTTAAAATACATAAAAAATCATTCATTTTTTTCGACCAAAGGGGGCACGTACAGACCTCAGGGGGTCAATTGCCTAGTTCCCCCCCCATTGTGCACGCCTATGGGCCCAGATAACATGGATACAAATAAAATGATTCAATGCAACAATAAAGCTGCTAGACATGAACATTTCAGTATATATTGCCTGATTAAAAAATAAATACAAATAGCCATTTTACTCAGATTCAAGATGTTTCGGGATTTTCAAGTCGGGATTTTTTTTTGGGGGGGGGGGGGACATACATTTGCCTACCGATTTTGCGTTGGGGGGGGGGGGGGCAATTGCCCATTTTTCTCAACCGTATATCCGCCACTGCGTTTGTGGACTGTTTGTCCACTCGTCCACTCGTAGCTGGACTGTTGGATACTTTTGCAGTAAAGGTGAACTTATTTGTGTGTAATTTGCTGGTCTTTATTATTTGTTCTTCATCGTTTTAACGTTATGGTTCAAGTGCTTCTTAGCTGTCATTTGGTTGATTTATCAGGCCATTATTGAGATGTATAAGACATATCGTCAATATGTAATGCTATAACGACAGGTAATCACATTAACTGGGGCTGAATTTCTGCCATGCATCATAATTCACCTCTTTATGGCGATGCATAGTAATTTCTTGATGTTTTCTCAACGATGCTTGACAGGCAAGGTAAAATTAATAACTCGCGCGCGCCATAGCAAGCTCTCGGCATCGACTTGTTATTATTTTACGTTCTCTTCGGCGACTCGTGAATCAATAACAAAATACGAAATCCGGACGGACGGGACCGGTCGTATCTAAACTAAGTACGCTAGTCGGCTCAGTGAAGTGCTGAGTAGCCGCCTCGCTTCCTCCGATCGCCTCGCGGTCACCGGCACCGGCGCAGACCCGCAGGCAGCGTCCGCCACTGACATTTGACCTTGAACGGTCTCAGAACTCGTGACCGCGGTCACCGGCGCAGACCCGCAGGCAGCGTCCGCCACTGACATTTGACCTTGAACGGTCTCAGAACTCGTGACCGCGGTCACCGGCGCAGACCCGCAGGCAGCGTCCGCCACTGACATTTGACCTTGAACGGTCTCAGAACTCGTGACCGCGGTCACCGGCGCAGACCCGCAAGCAGCGTCCGCCACTGACATTTGACCTTGAACGGTCTCAGAACTCGTGACCGCGGTCACCGGCGCAGACCCGCAGGCAGCGTCCGCCACTGCCATTTTACCTTGAACGGTCTCAGAACTCGTGACCGCGGTCACCGGCGCAGACCCGCAGGCAGCGTCCGCCACTGACATTTAACCTTGAACTGTCTCAGAACTCGTGACCGCGGTCACCGGCGCAGACCCGCAGGCAGCGTCCGCCACTGACATTTGACCTTGAACGGTCTCAGAACTCGTGACCGCGGTCACCGGCGCAGACCCGCAGGCAGCGATCGCCACTGACATTTGACCTTGAACGGTCTCAGAACTCGTGACCGCGGTCACCGGCGCAGACCCGCAGGCAGCGTCCGCCACTGACATTTGACCTTGAACGGTCTCAGAACTCGTGACCGCGGTCACCGGCGCAGACCCGCAAGCAGCGTCCGCCACTGACATTTGACCTTGAACGGTCTCAGAACTCGTGACCGCGGTCACCGGCGCAGACCCGCAGGCAGCGTCCGCCACTGCCATTTTACCTTGAACGGTCTCAGAACTCGTGACCGCGGTCACCGGCGCAGACCCGCAGGCAGCGATCGCCACTGACATTTGACCTTGAACGGTCTCAGAACTCGTGACCGCGGTCACCGGCGCAGACCCGCAGGCAGCGTCCGCCACTGCCATTTTACCTTGAACGGTCTCAGAACTCGTGACCGCGGTCACCGGCGCAGACCCGCAGGCAGCGATCGCCACTGACATTTGACCTTGAACGGTCTCAGAACTCGTGACCGCGGTCACCGGCGCAGACCCGCAGGCAGCGTCCGCCACTGACATTTGACCTTGAACGGTCTCAGAACTCGTGACGGCCGCACGAGCCGGCCGGAAGTCAGCAGCAGGCGAACTCTATCAATCATAGTGGGAAACTTCATCAAAGTAGCGGGTGATTTAGTTAACCAGATTTCAAACTGACGCCCTCTGCAAGCTTGGTGAGAGAGACGTTTCAGCACATTTTCTGTCGAACTGTCCTCTATCCTCCTCAGCATCATTGGTCTATGGTAATTATATTCAACCATCATACCAAATCTGAGTCTCAGCGCATTAGCTGTTAACCAAATGTGGGCTTATCAAAAGACCGTTGTCAGTCGATGAACCGACACCCAGTGACCTGATAACAAGCTTATGGTGACTGTGTTTGGATTTGCTGGCGCACAAGGCGGAGAATGGAGATAACTAGCTTCTGGTGCTTTGCTACTGGGAGAAGACTTGCTCTTTTCCGTATACAAAAGTACGCAAATCTGCCTCGGCAGCCTGAATTGCACCATATAGCCATTCAGCGGCACACAGTTAGCGCGCAGTCTTTTCGTAAATCTTTGACAGTGAGGAGCTTTTCGTTGCTGATGCCTAGTAGTGATAAGGTATATTCCGGCCTCCGTAAAGTTTTCATCAGAGCTTGGAGCAGACTCCTCCAGCTCGACCCCGGTCTGTCCGGGTATGTGATCGGCCTGTAGCTGAGTACTACGCCGGTAGCACAACATGCAGTCCTCGTCGGCGTCATGAGTGGTTCGTTGAGACGGTGGGTAACCGCCTGTTGATCTGTGTTTCCTCCAGCGGCCACCAGAGGCGCTGGCGTCGCCAGGCCGTCGCTGTCGACACCGACAGGACAGCGGCTTGGAGCGTCAGTCGTCGCTGGCCAGTCGTCGATGTGCGGCGACGCAGGAGGCGGCGGGTCCCTGTGCACGTGCCGTCATCCTTGCTGGCTCTCCGGGGAAGGCTGTATCCGAACAGGAGAGAAGCTCCCCGCGGCAGTAATCAACGACGATTGGACGATTCGAAGTCTGCGGTTTCAAGACAACCGATTCTCTCGAGGTAAGATGATATACTGTAACTGTTAGTCATGTTGTGATTTACTATCCCGTCCCGTCCCAGTCTGTCATCCCTCCCCGTCCCAGTATGTCATCCCTCCCTGTCCCAGTATGTCATCCCTCCCCGTCCCAGTCTGTCATCCCTCCCCGTCCCAGTATGCCATCCCTCCCCGTCCCAGCCTGTCATCCCTCCCTCACCCAGTCTGGCATCCCTCCCCGTCCCAGTATGTCATCCCTCCCCGTCCCAGTATGTCATCCCTCCCCATCCCAGTCTGTCATCCCTCCCTGTCCTAGTCTGTCATATCATCCCTCCCCGTCCCAGTATGTCCTCCATCCCCGTCCCAGTCTGTCATCCCTTCCCGTCCCAGTCTGTCACCCCTCCCTGTCCCAGTCTGTCATCCCTCCCCGTCCCAGTATGCCATCCCTCCCCGTCTCAGTCCGTCATCCTTCCCCATCCCAGTATGTCATCCCTCCCCGTCCTAGTCTGTCATCCCTCCCTGTCCCAGTATGTCATCCCTCTCCATCCCAGTATGTCATCCATCCCCGTCCCAGTCTGTCATCCCTCCCCGTCCCAGTCTGTCATCTCATCCCTCCCCGTCCCAGTCTGTCCTCCCTCCCGTCCCAGTCTGTCATCCCTTCCCGTCCCAGTCTGTCATCCCTCCCCGTCCCAGTATGTCACCCCTCCCCGTCCCAGCCTGCCATCCCTCCCCGTTCAAGTCTGTCATCCCTCCCCATCCCACTTTGTCCCCTCCGTCCCACTCTGTCCCCTCCGCCCCACTCTGTCACCCCTCCCCGTCCCAGTCTGTCATCCCTCTTCGTCCCACTCTGTCATCCCCCCTCCATCCCACTATGTCATCCCTCCCTGTCCTAATATGTCATCTCATCCCTCCCCGTCCCAGTCTGTCATCCATCCCGTCCCAGTCTGTCATCCCTCTGTTGCAGTCTGTCATCCCTCTCCGTCCCACTCTGTCCCCCCTCCGTCCCAGTATGTCACCCCTCCTCGTCTCAGTCTGTCACCCCTCCCCGTCCCAGTCTGTCCTCCCTCCCCTCTCCAGGCTGTCATCCATCCGTCCCACTCTGTCCCCTCCGTCCCACTCTGTCCCCTCCGTCCCACTCTGTCCCCTCCGTCCCACTCTGTCCCCTCCGTCCCACTCTGTCCCCTCCGTCCCACTCTGTCCCCTCCGTCCCACTCTGTCCCTTCCATCCCACTCTGTCCCCTCCGTCCCACTCTGTCCCCTCCGTCCCACTCTGTCCCCTCCGTCCCACTCTGTCCCCTCCGTCCCACTCTGTCCCCTCCGTCCCACTCTGTCCCTTCCATCCCACTCTGTCCCCTCCGTCCCACTCTGTCCCCTCCGTCCCACTCTGTCCCTTCCATCCCACTCTGTCCCCTCCGTCCCACTCTGTCCCCTCCGTCCCACTCTGTCCCCTCCGTCCCACTCTGTCCCCTCCATCCCACTCTGTCCCCTCCGTCCCACTCTGTCCCCTCCGTCCCACTCTGTCCCCTCCGTCCCACTCTGTCCCTTCCATCCCACTCTGTCCCCTCCGTCCCACTCTGTCCCCTCCGTCCCACTCTGTCCCCTCCATCCCACTCTGTCCCCTCCGTCCCACTCTGTCCCCTCCGTCCCACTCTGTCCCTTCCATCCCACTCTGTCCCCTCCGTCCCACTTTGTCCCCTCCGTCCCACTCTGTCCCTTCCATCCCACTCTGTCCCCTCCGTCCCACTATGTCCCCTCCGTCCCACTCTGTCCCCTCCGTCCCACTCTGTCCCCTCCGTCCCACTCTGTCCCCTCTGTCCCACTCTGTCCCTTCCATCCCACTCTGTCCCCTCCGTCCCACTCTGTCCCCTCCGTCCCACTCTGTCCCCTCCATCCCACTCTGTCCCCTCCGTCCCACTCTGTCCCCTCCGTCCCACTCTGTCCCTCCGTCCCACTCTGTCCCCTCCGTTCCACTCTGTCCACTCCATCCCACTCTTTCCCCTCCATCCCACTCTGTCCCCTCCGTCCCACTCTGTCCCCTCCATCCCACTCTGTCCCCTCCGCCTCACTCTATCCCTCCCCGCCCTCGTCTGTCTCACCCCCGTCCCACTCTGTCCCTCCGCCTCACTCTATCCCTCCCCGCCCTCGTCTGTCCCACCCCCGTCCCACTCTGTCCCTCCGTCTCGCTCTATCCCTCCCCGCCCTCGTCTGTCCCACCTCCGTCCCACTCTATCCCCATCCGCCCCACACTCTGTTCCCATCCGCCCCACACTCTGTCCCCATCCGCCCCGCACTCTGTCCCCATCCGCCCCACACTCTGTCCCCATCCGCCCCGCACTCTGTTCCCATCCGCCCCACACTCTGTCCCCATCCGCCCCACACTCTGTTCCCATCCGCCCCACACTCTGTCCCCATCCGCCCCGGACTCTGTCCCCACCCCCCCGGGCACTCTGTGAGACCGTGCCCCCGGTAACCCCGGTAGGTGTCACCTTAGACGGACCGTTGTGGAGACGGTTGCCAGGTCATTATGTGAGACCGTGCCCCCGGTAACCCCGGTAGGTGTCACCTTAGACGGACCGTTGTGGAGACGGTTGCCAGGTCATTATGTGAGACCGTGCCCCCGGTAACCCCGGTAGGTGTCACCTTAGACGGACCGTTGTGGAGACGGTTGCCAGGTCATTATGTGAGACCGTGCCCCCGGTAACCCCGGTAGGTGTCACCTTAGACGGACCGTTGTGGAGACGGTTGCCAGGCCATTATGTGAGACCGTGCCCCCGGTAACCCCGGTAGGTGTCACCTTAGACGGACCGTTGTGGAGACGGTTGCCAGGTCATTATGTGAGACCGTGCCCCCGGTAACCCCGGTAGGTGTCACCTTAGACGGACCGTTGTGGAGACGGTTGCCAGGTCATTATGTGAGACCGTGCCCCCGGTAACCCCGGTAGGTGTCACCTTAGACGGACCGTTGTGGAGACGGTTGCCAGGCCATTATGTGAGACCGTGCCCCCGGTAACCCCGGTAGGTGTGTCACCTTAGACGGACCGTTGTGGAGACGGTTGCCAGGTCATTATGTGAGACCTTGCCCCCGGTAACCCCGGTAGGTGTGTCACCTTAGACGGACCGTTGTGGAGACGGTTGCCAGGTCATTATGTGAGACCGTGCCCCCGGTAACCCCGGTAGGTGTCACCTTAGACGGACCGTTGTGGAGACGGTTGCCAGGTCATTATGTGAGACCGTGCCCCCGGTAACCCCGGTAGGTGTCACCTTAGACGGACCGTTGTGGAGACGGTTGCCAGGTCATTATGTGAGACCGTGCCCCCGGTAACCCCGGTAGGTGTCACCTTAGACGGACCGTTGTGGAGACGGTTGCCAGGTCATTATGTGAGACCGTGCCCCCGGTAACCCCGGTAGGTGTCACCTTAGACGGACCGTTGTGGAGACGGTTGCCAGGTCATTATGTGAGACCGTGCCCCCGGTAACCCCGGTAGGTGTCACCTTAGACGGACCGTTGTGGAGACGGTTGCCAGGTCATTATGTGAGACCGTGCCCCCGGTAACCCCGGTAGGTGTCACCTTAGACGGACCGTTGTGGAGACGGTTGCCAGGCCATTATGTGAGACCGTGCCCCCGGTAACCCCGGTAGGTGTCACCTTAGACGGACCGTTGTGGAGACGGTTGCCAGGTCATTATGTGAGACCGTGCCCCGGTAACCCCGGTAGGTGTGTCACCTTAGACGGACCGTTGTGGAGACGGTTGCCAGGTCATTATGTGAGACCGTGCCCCGGTAACCCCGGTAGGTGTCACCTTAGACGGACCGTTGTGGAGACGGTTGCCAGGCCATTCAGATAACAACACTAGCATTGCACCGTCCGTCTCCACATTAAGATAACCACGTTCCCACGAAGTGGACTGACGGCTCCGATTGAAGCCATATGTCTCCGAGCTAGCGACTATGATACCCCTAGGTAGTCAGTTTGTGCTCAGAGATAAAGAAAGCGATGACATGTGCGAAAATACTATTTACAAGAGCGAGCAGATGCTACGCATCATTAGTGTTTAAAGGGACACTGTCTCTTTAATGTAAAATTTGATATGCTAAAGAGCAATCGCATCTGATTAACACTATGAAGTCCGTTTTGCGCAATTCGCGCCCAGTCGCCCAATATCATCGTTCACAGTTCAGTGTTCTTACAGCCAATGACCTTGACGAGTCTGCGCACCACTACGCACCAAAATCAATTAATTGCAGCGTTGTGCAACAATTGTAAATAGTTATATTTTTTGCTTAAGCATTCTGTCGAAATTTGTAATGTCAGAAAACATTTCATGTCTTATTATGCCCGATTTAAGCCCAATAATTTTTTATAAAATAAAATATTAATTCTGAAGGGATAAGATTAATTCCGAAGGGATTTTGATTTTTCTGAAGGGATTTTGATTCCGACCGAGTTTTTTTTTGCGGCAACAACTCAAGTGCGCCAGATGAGCCAGATTCGTTTCATGTAGTTAACAGGAACAACAATGTTTAAGTGCATTGCCGCCTCATCCAATTGTTACAATAGCGCCAGCTGACGGTTGGTCAGATGCAGTTAACTGGAAGAAACGCTTCCATAATTCATATATGTAGTGGTGCACAGAAATCGTTAACTGTTTTTAGATTCTTATGACAAATGAAATAAATGATTTTTTGTTGTTGTATTTGCGCTGCTTGGGTAAGCCTTTGGTGATGATTACAAATCATAAGTAGTCCTTAGAACTTGTTTAAACCGGTTTGTGCGACATCATCCGATAGAGGCAGTGTCCCTTAAAAAAGATTATACGGGTTTCCGTCCTGAAAGTAAATGCACTCTTTTGCAGTTGTATGAGCTTTAAACACGTTTAAGACATATAACAGGGACCTCAATGCTCATTTAGTCCATTATTTCAGCAATTATCAGCGTTAAAACTTGGACGTTTTTCGAGACTAGTATCAGATAACGAGTACTTGATCGGCACTACTGTCCACCACTTTTATCTTAAGATCAATTTTAGAGTTTTGAATTATCTGCAAGTCCTACACTGGATCACAAAATTATTTTGCAATTCAAAACTGACGGGATTTTGTATTACTACACACTGTTCGTTGAGGTTTTGTGTTGTTGTGGTTTTCTTTTCTCTGGCCTTTAGCGTTGATAATTTGGTGGTGGCGTATTCATTTTTTGGCATGAAAATTCATGAAAAATATATAATTGTATGGGAAAACTAGGTAACTGCTGGTGTCGTTGGAACAAAACAAGTTTATTTTCTTTCAAATATTGCTTATTTTACCGGAAATGTGCCATAAGTGAGGTGTTTTTATTAGCATAAAATAGATGACTGGCTCTGCCTCAGCCGGTCCTGCAGAAAATACGCGGTGGCATCACCGCGCACTTTGGAATGTCCTTACGTGCAGAAGAGGTCCTTTCCAGAAAAATGTGGCTACTGTGGGACTTCTACCACCTTTATAAGTACGTTTTACTATGTAACTCAATTATTCTGGGAAAAACCCGTATAATCCCTTTAATCAGAAAAGAACTAACGCTGATGAAGCTTTGCTGTGATGAACACTAGCATTAAACTCTTGACAAACACCGGCAAATTGGTCAAATCGGTACTAGCTAAATGGAGGTACTATATTGAAGCTCGTTTTTTTCCCCGGGTTTGATATCGCAATCACTGTTGGCTATGAAAAACAATGTCACGGCAAGAAGCTAATGTGCAACTGAATTAATTTACGTGAAGTTATTGTCAAGTTCAGGTCAAGTTCAGGTCACTGAAGGTCAACATTTGAAATTGATAAATATAAATAAACAAGGCATGTTTTTGGACCTGTTTTCTTTCAATAATACAGTACTGGCATGTATTTGTCTGTATCTGATCAATAAAAGCCAAAAACGCAATTTCAAAATATGACGTCATGACTTACCCATAACTTAGATGTTATAAGTCAGTCGAAAATGGAGATATCTGTTTGAAATTTGGTATAGTAGTTGCTTAGGTATAGTTCTCTGACCTATCTTCCGTTTTTTTGAATATTTGAGAAAATTTCGATTTTTTAAATAATTTTCCGCCCAAAATACATTTTTTTTTAGTTTTTGGGGTAACAAACTTTAAAAAAAATCAGAGATAGCTGGTTTGTAGCCCTTGCAATTTGCTATTTTTGGCGTTTTTCTATTGCATTTTGCTTCAAATGTGGCATTTGTACGACCTGGCAAAGTTAAGCTGATTTTGGTGTAAAACTCGTGTGTAGTGACGTCACTAAATTCGCTATAACTCGAGAGAAAAAACGAGAAATTTCTAATTTTTTCACAAAAGACGTAACTATGATTTATAAGAAGGTACCCGAAGTTTTACGTTGATAACGCTATTAGTTTTCAGCTATTGCGAAAATTCATCAGGGGGGGGGGGGGGCGTTAAACGCCCCCCCCCCAGTCAATGGCGGGTTAACTATGCCTTGTCATACAATCGTGATGCATTAACGCGTCTGGCGATGACATATTTGGTGAGTTATATATTTGTGTTTTTCTTGTTACAACTGTGCTGAATGGTTGGCCTCTGTTGCTCAGATCGCGTCAAAAACGCAGTCGTCTTTTTCTCTCCCGAGTCTGACTGATGGTTCCAAAGTTATTTGAGACCATATTAAACAGACAAAATGTGTAATTGGCATATGTCTTATTGTCACATATCATGTAACAGCAACACCAAATGTAACATAACCGTCATATTATAGACATAAACACACCAACAGTGTAGCGGTAGGCCTTCGAAACATTTTTACAATGCAAGAATAAAAGACACTTGGATAACACAAATGCTAACTAAAATGCTAACATGATAACACAAATGCGCGCCATCGAGACGGCCAGCGTCTCGAAGAGGCTGCACCTTGCGCGCTGGCTGCCCCACTTCTCCTCGATGAGGCGCCAGAGTGGATCGGCTCCGAGACGACGGTCATTGCTGACCTCCGTGATTTCCTGGGCCATGATAGCCCACACGTTCTCGATTGTGTGCAGGTCTGGGCCAATCCAACACGGCCAGGTCGTTTCCGTGGTTTCGAAACCACTCCTTGGTGACCCGAGCGATGTGCTGGGGGCGTTGTCGTTCTGGAAGGTGTTGGGTGCGCCCCCGGCCTCATCAACTCCAGAGATGGCAGCAGAACGTCCCCCAGTAGCTCCACATGCGAAACCGAGGTGTGGCGGCCTGAGATCCGTTGCAGTTCTTCGCATCCGTAGCCGTCAATCCGCCCCCATACGTGGACGCTCTGCCTGCCACTCCGGTGACCTTGGTGACAGTATACTCCTCC
>JAXIVJ010010581.1:0-17500 GCA_036785665.1 Chirona hameri | reverse complement strand
CCTTGATCCGACAGAAACACCAAATAAGGTATCCACGTGACACACGTGACACTCGTGAGTCGTGAGTCGTGAGTCGTGAGTCGTGAGTCGTGAGTCGTGAGTCGTGCCCGTCAGCCGTCAGGCATACGTGGATTATGACTCTGAGCACCACGTGGTTCCATTCTCGGTACAAGGGTCGAAACACTGTTTCAGGCAGTTTACAAGACGACAGGATACATATTTGCTTTTAGTCAGTTTTAAAAACAACGCTTATTGAATACTAAGCATCAATACAAGAACAGCGAAAGTAATAGAATAGCAAACATAATGCAAAAATAATAGAAATGTAACAGTAACATAAACAATACACCATGAATACATAGTATTATAGTCTATTCAGAACACATTGTTGGCTTGGATCTGAGCAAGGCTGTATAAACCTTAACTTGGAACCTTAACCTATAACTTGGATCTGAGCCAACTGATATCATTCATCGTCATGCTCAACTTGTTGGTTAATATTATTAGTTCTTCAGGCGGTATTAGGGTATGAGCTTTCAAAAATGCATTGTTAACTATCAATGTGCTACTGGGAACCCAAGAGGCGCTGAAGAGTAAAGAGGTAGAAAATTGCATTGCCTTCGGTGGGCATGAACGCAGTTAGCGAACATGAACGCAAGCTTTGACAAGTAAAGAACACAGTAAGGGGCAGCGGCGCAGCCAGGGGGGGGGGGCTATAGGGCTAAAGCCCCCCCCCCCCCCGTCGCGGCTCAGAGGGATCTCGGGTCTGAAAGGGCCCCATCGTGGCCTCAGAAAGGGCCCATTTCAGGCTTGATAAAACCAATTTTAGCCTCAGAAAGCGAGCGTCTCAGGTCCAGAAAAGGCCCATCTCAGCTCTCAGGCCCGGGAAGGGCCCATCTTAAGTCCGGAGAGGGCCCATCCTGGGCTCAGAAAGGGCCTATCTCATGCCTGGAAAGGGCCCATCTTAGGCTCTGAATGGGCCCACCTTAGGCTCAGAATGTGCCCATCTCAGATTTTGAAAGGGCCCATCGTGAACTCGGAAAAGGCCCATCTCAGGTTTGGAAAGGGTCCATCTTAGGCTCAGAAAGGGCCCATCTCAGGTTTGGAAAGAGCCCATTTTAGGCTCTGAATGGGATCATCTTAGGCTCAGAATGGCCCATCTTAGACTCTGAATTGGCCCATCTCCGGTTTTGAAAGGGCCCATCGTGAACTCAGAAAGGGCCCATCTCAGGTCTGGAAAGGGCCCATCTTAGGCTCAGAATGGGCCTGTCTCAGGTTTTGAAAGGGCCCATCGTGAATTCAGAAATGGCCCGTCTCAGGTCTGAAAAGGTCCCATTTTAGGCTTTGAAAGTGAGCAGCCTGTATCTCAGGTCCGGAAAAGGCCCATCTCTGCTCCTAGGCCCGGAAAAGGCCATCTCAGATCTGGAGAGGGCCCATCTTAGGCTCAGAAAGGGTCCATCTCAGGTCTGGAAAGGGCCCATCTTAGGCTGTGAATGGGCCCGTCTTAAGCTCAGAATGGGCCCATCTCAGGTTTTGAAAGGGCCCATCGTAAACTCAGATAGGGCCCGTCTCAGGTCTGGAGAGGGTCCATTTTAGGCTTTGAAAGTGAGCATCTCAGTTCCGGAAAAGACCCATGTCTGCTCTTAGGCCAGGTAAGGGTCCATCTCAGGTCCAGAGAAGGCCCATATAATTTGGCCTGGAAAGAAGAAGAAAAAAGGTCTGAAGAGGACTGGGAAGGGCCCATCTTTGAGCTGGAGAAGGACCGTTTCGGTAAATTCGGGGCCTGGTAAAGGCTCATCTTACCCTTGAACTCAGACATGGCATGATCAATGATGGCTCACATGCAGACCAGAAAGGGCCCATCTCAGATCTGGAAAGGGCCCATTGTATTGTATTGTATTGTATAATCACGAACAATCCACACGAATGTGGTGTCTACAGTTCTGAGTCAATAAAGGGATAAAAATGGGATGAGACATGACCCATAGTAAAACATGCGCACATATGTACACATATGTTCACACCGAAATCGAAACAGAATCAGACATTTGCTGACAGGAGTCGGCGCTTCAGCTGTCTTTTAAATTGTCTGACAAGACATATCGTTGAATTCGCGTGGCAGCTCGTTCATACCATGAGCAGCGCGCTAGGCGAAGCACCTCTTGCCAGTCTCCGTCCTAACCCGCGGTAAGAATAGGAGCCGGTCCTGCCTAGTGGGCCGCGAGTGGGCAGGCCTGTCACAGTGGGTCACGAATATCTCGGCGAGACTCTCCGGCTCAGCGGTGCAGAGCCGGCGAGTCGTAGTCGTAGTCCCATCAAAGTCGTAGAAAGGCCTCCTGTCTTGAGTTTGGGAATAGCCCAATTTAGGCCCGGAAAGGGCCCATCTCAGGTCTGGAAAAGGCCAATCAGAGGTCTTGAAAGAACCCATCTTTAGACCAGAAAAGGACCATCATCGGCTCAGATGCCTGATGCCTCAGAAAGCTGCCCATCTGGCATCTTGGGGGGGGGGGGGCAAAGGCCCATTTTGCTAAAATTGGAGGGAAAATGCCCCCTGCTTCGGGCCCCGGGCGTAGTGGGTTACATTAACCATGCGGCGTCAGGCGTCAGCAGTGTACGGGGGACGGGGCATTGACAAAAATATAAATACATACAATGACAATGAGCTGGGGCAGAACAAAAGCCTTGGTCGAATGGATCCTGGATCCGCTTTTGTCATCATGATTTGTGATCCCATTGTTTTTAAGATTTGTGTTAGGGGTTTTGGTAATTGGTGGTATATAGTAGTGGCGGAGGCGGGGGGAGGGGCAGGAGGCGTTTAACGCCCCCTGATACATTTTCGTAATAGCTCAAAAAACAATAGCGATATCAACGTGAAACTTCGGGTACCTTCTTCAAAATCACGTTTACGTCTTCTGTGAAAAAATAAAGCAATTTTGTCGAACAAATTTCTAGTTATATCGAATTTAGTGACGTCACTACACACAAGTTCTACACCTAAATCAGCTAAAATGTAACAGACCGTACATGTGCCATATTTTGAGCAAAATGCAATCCAAAAACGGCAAAAGATAGAAATGACGAGGGCTACAACATAGCTATCTCGGATTAAAAAAGTTTTTTTGAACCCAAAAATAAAATAAAAATGGGGGAAAATGCTTACAAAATCAAATTAGTCAAAGATATTACAAAAGCCGGAATATATGTCAGATAACCACAGATGGAAAACTACCATACCAAATTTCAGAATGATATCACCATTGTTGACTGACTTATGGCATCTAAAGTATGGGTAATTCATGACGTCATATTTAACAATTGCGTTGTTTGGCTTGTATTGACCAGATACATAACATTAAATGGCACCACTGTATTTCTGAGACAAAACTGGTCTAGAAACATGCCTTGTTTATTTAGATTGATCAATTTTAAATTTTGACCTTCAGTGACCTGAACTTGACCTAAACTTGACATTAACTTCACGTAAATGAAGTCAGGTGGTAAAATAACTATCACAATCGAATTATACGTGGAAAATAACTCATAAAATATGTGTTGCATGACTTTCGTAGATATTTTGAGCATAGTGACCTTTTGTGACCTGACTTTGACCTTGACCTTGGCCAACAATCTCACTTTAGCTCATGCGGGATGTGTATCATACTTTTGGTAGGACTTTGGGTGATCATGGTCGTAATCGAAGGCTTTGGATGGAAAGTATGACCCATAAACTCATACGTCGATTTTGACCTTTGACCTGACCGTGACCTGACATTTGACCTCACTTTGACATTGTTGAGTATGCTTTAGATTCTTCTCATTGAGAGATTTCGATTGCCGCATTGCGCGTCTCGTTGCGATCATTGGTTCGGAAGATAACCAGGGGGGCGTTTAACGCCCTCCACCCCCCCCCCCCCCCCCAGTCGTTCTGCGTTCTGCTGAGACCCCAGTCAATACCGGGTTAACCCTTTGGTGTTGCATGAAAAGGTTATACTTCCAAAAATCAACTTTGCCCCCTAACTATAAAGAGCTTCCGCCGCCCCTGATGCTCTCACCCCCTCTGCCCCTTCCCTTGCTACTTGCTAGACCCGGCATCACTAGCAGATCCAGGGGGGGGGGGGGCAAAGTGGCAATGCGTCGCCACTGCCCACATACCAAATACAATTACTAGGGACAAATCCAAGTACACATGTACTTTAACATGGTACCATATTAGGGATGGATGAAAAAAATAAAAATGAATTACAATACAAAAAACAGTGAAAATAAATACATTTTTTTTTTTAAAATGCAAATTACAAACAAATGCTTGGGGGGGGGGGGCATCAGCCAATGCTAAGGGGCCCACTTCGGTTAGCCCCCCCCCCCCTCCGTCGTAAAATCCTGGCTGCGCCCCTGGTAAGGGGCACGCATCGATCTAAAATGTCATACCTACATTTAACTTGAAGTCTAGGCATAACTGTTTTTAAATAATTCAGCGCTTCAGTGTCAAATATTCAATACATAATATAACATTGCAACCGCTGGACCCGGTCACCTTCGAACCACTCGGGGTATTGTATTTCTACTCCACTTCAGTTTTTCGGTGATATCATTGGAACATGTAGCGTTAGCGACTTGACATTTTGGCTACTTAATTGAATTCCTAGGCCACATCTGGAATACATTCTGAGTCAATCCAATGTCAGCTAAGGTCGCGGTGACGTCATAAAGCTAATTATAGGTTCAGGAGTATATATACAATAACGATGGATACTGGATAGTAAGAACGTTTCCTATAATCTTTTGGATGATAAAAATCAAACTGATGTCATATAGTTGGATAACACGGAGGTCATCTACCCTTGACCTAACGTGACATGACATGGTTTCACCTTGACCTTACGGGATGCATACAAATAGGTCAACGTTGGTAGCATTCGAACGGCAGTAAGCCTGGAAATAAAATGGTAGTATTTACAGGAAATGAATGTATTAATTAACTTTGACCTGTCCTTGCATGTCATGATCTCAGCTTCATGACATGCCGCGTCAGTTCGACATCAGCAGGCCAGCAGCATTAAGTACCAGTAAGGCGCCGTAGTTGGCGATGCACGAGGAAATGTATGGTGAATTTCAACTCGATCGGGCAAGTAGTTTCTGAGATACAAAAAAGTGCACACGTGCAATAAGCCGCGTTCATTTGGGCGATGGCGTCAGGTATCCCACATCACGAGCATGGTTACCATGACGACGGCAAACCACAGCGAAATTCGTGATACGAGTCATTGTTGTGTCCGGTTTCCATGGAGTCCGGCTGCTATATGCGCACCTCTTATTACACCGTGTGATGACTGGTGACACATATGGCGTATCCGCCGATATCTAATAGCATGCTTTTATTGAAGTTTATTCCTCGTGGTAAAAGGTGGTTCATCATATACGATACTTCTTAATAACATGACAATATTAGGACTACACGAGGAAAATTATAAGGTTTGTGATCCACCTTAACTCCCCATCGGTTCGGCACGGCATGGATTCTTCTTGCCGATTGTGACATGACATATCCGCACACGAAAGCATTAGGAAACCAAACTAAACGCATTTGCTAGCCAAGTATTTTTTACACGTTTTCGGTCAAACTGCAGTTGTGTGCTTACTGCTTACCATTGAAGGCATCCGGTTACTTAACCCCCGGTAAGGCGCCGTAGTTGGCGATTAACGAGCGAGCGCGAAGGAAATGTATAGCGAATTTCAACTCCATCGGGCAAGTAGTTTCTGAGATACAAAAAAAAGGTGCGCACGTGCAGAGGCACCCCACCCCTGACTTGTGGGGAAGTGGTGGCTGAGAGGTCCCTAACCACACACCAAATTTGAACAGAATCGGCTCAGCCGTTCCTGGGATATATACTAGGGGAGTGCACGCGCGCTCGTGTTAAGGCGCCCACCCCTGAATTGTGGGAAAGTGGCGGCTGAGAGGTCCCTAACCACACACCAAATTTGAACACAGTCGCCTCAGCCGTTCCTGATATATATAATAGGGGTGTGCACGTGCGCACGTGTAGACGCACCCCACCCCTGACTTGTGAGAAAGTGGCGGCTGAGGGGTCTCTAACTACACACCAAATTTGCACACAATCTGCCCAGCCGTTGCGGAGTTTTTGCGGAAATTTGCGGAGTGGTAGTCATCCACGTGAGTCGGCACTGGTCTCAAACAGGGTAGGTTGGATGGGGCTGCTCAGCAAAGAAGCGCGCTTGTCAATCGAACGTGCGGTTGCAGAGATATGAGCTTCTCAAAAGCGTCGCCACGGGCCGAGTCGGGTCGGACCGCTCATATTAAGACTTTTCCCGTCCACCACGTAAGGACGAGCGAGCGCGAAGCGCTCGCTCGTAATTAGCAAATAATAACATTTTACTTGCGCTGTTCCCGGTTAAATCCCGGCTGTTCGAAGTACGAACGATACTCCCATATTCACCTATTTCCTTCTCAGCATACTATAAAGCCAAAGTCAAGTCACAATCAGGTCAAATCGAGTGTAATGAATCTTGACCTAACTATTTCAAAGGTATTTTAAAATGGTAACATTGTGCATAGCTCCGAGATGTTGAAGGCCGGAAGGCTGGTCCGGCAGGACCTGTGCTGATCCGGAACCGGCTGGCTTGCTGTCATTTCGAGTCTGACCCAGTCCGATCCAAGCTGTTGATTCAGCATTAAAATTGCAGTGCATGTGCCGTGTTTATTATCTGCGCCTGACTAAATAACGCCGTAGTTGAAGAGTGCATCAATTAACCATATACGTGACGATGCTTGTGACAGTATTTTCAATCCCACTGATACTTTTGCAGAGCTATTTTGGACATCCACATTTCCGCAATCCGACTCAACGCATCAGCCGATAGTGGCATAGGTTCGATGTAATAAACCATTTTTGACAATGGCATTGTGCAATATGTGATGACATTAATATAAGAACATCATTTAATAGAAGAACATTAATATATTTGCAAAAGAAAAACTGATCAAACAGTGGCGTTATCGCAAACAACAGCATATTTTGTGCTACAAGCTGAGACTTTTGCTCCAATTAATTATTGCAGACATGAGCTGCTGTCGCATAGCTCAGACTAGCCACATGATTTAGTTTAACCCAGGGCCTCCTGTAAGGGATTTTCACTGGGTGGGGGGGGGGGGGGGGCGGGGCACGCATATTTTTCTATGATGGGCAGCTATCCCCCAAATCGTGCTGTATTTTCGATTTGTATTATTGTACAATATGCTTCACGAACAGTACAATACTTTTATGTAACATGATGTATTGCAATAATTTTATCTGATCCTAGGTCATATAAAGAAATGTGGATAACAGAAGATGGGCGCGGAATGCCTTAACCCGCGTCCCGAGAACTGCCAGGGGTTTGCACTAACCACGAACTGCCGGGGGGGGGGGATTTTCGTCCTCCCAAAATCTGGAAAACCACGCAACGAAGCGACAAGTGAAACACGATGTTGGATAGCCCGAGACAAGCTCTATCGAAAGTATGTCGGTCTTCTTTAGGGTTCAAGTCAATATTGAGGTCACCAGAGGTCACCAAAGGTCAAATTTCGGCTATATATATGAGTGCCTTTGCTAAAACCGTCTATATCTCGATAATTAAGGAGTTAGCGACGCGCCGAAAAAAACGTTCGAAAGATAATTTAATTTTCTGTCAATACAGTTGCATCAGAATTTACCTCAGGTCAATAGTTAGGTCGGGATAATCCATTAAGTTTGAAACATTCTAAAAATCGCCGAATTACTTTGAAGGAATCACTTTTGATAGAAACATTATTAGGCGAGGCAAGATAGTGTCGGACCTGGACATGGCACGAATCTAGTCTTGTGTCGCACCATTCTAAAAAGAAATGAATGGGGCCACCATTGACCAGCGTAGCGATGGCTCACCCAACCTGGCATGGCAGCAGCAGGGGTGCAAAGTGCACGTGTTTTCACGGTGCGATACAAGCCATGTTGAAATAAAACTGGCCGCTTCTGGCAGCCAGATGTAGATGGCGAAAGTTTCACCTTACATTTATGAGGGGTACATCCCTTTCATTCGGCATATGTAACAAGAACCCACATGATCTCCCTCATGCACTTGTCATGCACGTGCAAACTGCAGTGTTGACATATTTTAGTTATGGTGACCTATTTTCGTTTCATCCTGTAGGCCCACAAAAGGCTCAAATACAAAACAAACAAGTGTCTGCGACACGTAACTACAGGGTGTCCGGAAAAAAACATACTCTGGATCATGATTTTTGGAACTTTTCATGATTATAGCTTGGAATGTGGCAAAACCGATGAACACAGAAACAAGTCCTTTGAGATGTTTTTTAAATATTGAAAAGGCATTTTGTGTGGAAGCCTACATTCCAGGGTGTGTTCCAGGGTGTCCGGAAAAAAAGATACTGTGATTTTCCGTAATAGTTGCGGTTATAAACAAACAATATAAAAAACAAATCGAGTATCGTTATATTCACCAGTTCATGGCAAAATAGATAATGCATGACATTTGTACAGAGACTCCCTCTGTCAGTCACAGCTCACAGTGCAGACTCCTACAGAAGATGCTCGATGTGCGCCCCCCTTCCGGCGGATCAGCTGAGGCAGTCGCACAGTCTGCAGATGGTCGACAGCTTTGTCGATCATCGCTGAGGGCATGCGGCCGACTTCTGCGATGGTGGCGCGCTTCAGGTCTTCCGTTGTTCTGGGCTTTTCTTTGTAAACACGGTCCTTGACCTTTGCAAACACGGTCTCCCCACAGAAATAAATCCAATGGACTGAGGAGGTCCGGGGAATTGGGTGCCCACGCCACCTCCGCTTTGAGGCTGACGGAAGCAGTGGCTGTACAAATGTCATGGTTTATCTGTTTTGCCATAAACTGGTGAATATAACGATAATTTTTAATATTGTTTGTTTATAACCCAAACTATTACGGAAAATCACAGTATTTTTTGTCCGGACACCCTGGAATGTAGGCTTCCACACAAAACGCCTTTTCAATATTTAAAAAAAACATCTCAAAGGACTTATTTCTGTGTTCATCGGGTTTGCCACGTTCCCAGCTATAATCATGACAAGTTTTGAAGAAAAAATTGGCACCCGCATATTGAAGCACGAGGTAAAATCCAGAGTATGTTTTTTTCCGAACATCCTGTATGTTATCTATATGTATGCAAAGTTTAGCCCGCGCAGGTTGAAAGGTGCGTGCGGTATATCGCACCGGGAAAGCACGTTACTTTGCACCTCTGCTGCTCCCATCCCAGGGTGGGTGAGCCATCGCCACGCTGGTCAATGGTGGCCCCATTCATTCTTTTTAGAATATGATGCGACACAAGACTAAATTCGAGCAATGTCCAGGTCCCCTATGTAAAATCGGATATCTTTCCTCGCCTGTATAGAGTAAAACAGATTTCACCATTGTGTTTGTCTCATCAATACGCATCGAATGATAATATCATCGAACATCGAAAATAAATGATATTGGTAAAGCTAAAAGTTAAAGGGAATAGGTCACCTTGCAAGTTGTCTTGAAATTTGGCTATACGGGGTATTTCGAGCTGGAAAAAAACGAATATGGCATGTGTTTGGAAGATAGATGGATATCCGTCGACAAATGGGCATGTTCCTCTTTTCTCCTTCATGGCCATAACATAACTGCAGTTATAATAATTGCATAACTGCAGTTATAATAATTGTCATACATGTATGACAATTATGACGTTATGCATATGGTAGCTTGGATATGGAAACTATTGCAAACAATAACGACGGACTTTAGGCAAATATACGCAGGCTGCTTGTAACGTAAACAACCGTTGTGAGGACCCGAAACAAGTTTCGGGGAAATTAAACTTCTTCTTCTAAAAGAGGCCCACAGTCCTGTGTCGAAATTACTTAGCGTAGCGAGGTAATTATTTCACCTCAACCCGTTTTTCGATCTGCTCTACAAATCTGCTATCTCAGTTCAAAACCACATGTTAAAGGTGAACTATTCCCTTTAATAGAGCCTTTCAAAAGTGACTCATTTTTTCCTTTGAAAGTCATAAATTGTTTCTATGTTTCGGAACTTTATATAACCAAAAATTCACAAATCATAGATAGTTGATTGACAGGCAGATCTGTGGTGATTTATTCGACATCTCAAAATTGAATTGAGAGCGCCCTTGCCAGGCCTGAGATGCCACTGTCGGATCCAAAACGGTCAAGAGTTGGTTTTGGGTGCAGATAACACAAAGTTTTACACAATGAAAAAGATCATCGGATTTCACTAATGTCTACATTAAAGGAAATAGTTCACCTTGGAAAATTTTCCCAAACACGATTTGATTATATTTTTGAATACAATGCATTTTTATATTGTCAAAAATGGCCTTATATCGCGCCGATTCATGACAGATGGCCGTAAATTATTAGTGTTTACCAAAACTATATGCATACTCTCTGAGCCAGAGTCCTGACGTCACGCAAATTAAAAAAAATGGTTCAGCCAATCAGATTAGAAAGTAGTCGCGTAAGGATAAACTCACATTAGAGATGTGCCAACCGGCGGCCGGCGGTTCGCTTGCTAGCACCAGCTGCAAGCTGATTGGCTGAGGGTATAGCCTCGGCCCGGGCTAGATTCAGCACCACATTCTTTCGCCAGCACCGCATTCCTTCGCCAAAAAATCAAATATATTCGGCTGGAAAGTCTTTTCAGTCAATACAACTTGCAGATAGGGGTTCCCCAACACGGGCTACAAAACTGCTATCTCAGTTTAAAACTAATGTTGGAGGTGCACTATTTCCTTTAAGGACTGAGTTAAAATACACTTTTCCTTATACAAGGTGTTAACATTGTATTTCATATCAGTAAATGCGTAAGTTTCGATCGAATTTGAATCGTGTTGTGGCATGACCCCGATGCCCCCACCCCTGGATCCAGTTAACTTAATACACGTGATACGGTGTGTCTATTTTGCCCTCTCTCTTCACTTCGCAGTATTTCGTTGACTAGGTATTGTCAGTATCGTTACCAAACATTCAGTACCCCTCTCGAACCAACCGAGGGCCTTCTCGGGCCGCCGTAGGGCCCTCTGAAGTCGGAAAGAGGACCTCCAGATCGGCCTAGGGCCCTCTCAAGTCCGACAGAAGCCTTTTCAGACCGACCCGAGGGTCTTCTCAAACGGACCAAGGGACCTCTCAGACCGACATAAGGCGCTCTCAGATTTGGAAAATACTGTCTCTGATTTATGAATTTGTGGTTATATAAAGTTCCGAAACATAGAAACAATTCAATAAAAAATATAAGCTTATGAGGACTTCAAAAACCTTTAAAAAAAATGGAAAGTACCGATTTGGAAACAACTGCAGGCTCTCAGACTAGCTAAGGCTCTCCTAGACTGGCCCAGTGCCTCTCAAACCGGCCTATGCAATTCTCAGACTGCCTATAAAATGCCCTCTTACACAATCCGAGGGCCTTTTTTAGGTCGGTCGAGTTCTCTTGTGACCCGTCTGGGACCTCCTTTACCAAGCTCTCAGGTAGGTCTGTGAAATGCCTTCTCAGACCGGCCGAGGACATATGACCGGTCACTGAGGGCATAGGACCCAGGGCACTGTAAAAGCCTGACCGAGGCCTCTTTCTGACCAGTTGAAATACCTTATCAAGACCCGCTGATGGCTTCCTTAGGCCTCTGACCGGCTGACCACAGGAAGGGCCCACAGTCTAAAAAAGGCTCTGATGCCTAGGAGATTGCTTTGCCCCCCTCTGAAACTACAATCCGCCGCCAATGGTCGAACCGAAGGTCGAAAATGCCAGCTATCAGTCCAGCATCACAAATCACCGCCCGGCGTCCCCTACCGAACATGCCGCGTAACTGTCAGGAGATGGGATGAGATCGTGACATTGCTTATATTGTCAGTACACCAGTCAGAATAGGTACTTTTCCGCACTAAAACTGAAGTAGTATTTCTTAACAAATTACCATCGAGTCTTATTCACTTAGTCAACTGTTCTTTCAATTTGTATCTGCGCCAATTGAAGGGTTTTTCTTTCGCGATTCGAGTATGTCGTTTTTCTACAGACACGATGACAATTACCTCCCCAGTGGCCTGAAACACTTCAGAGCGGCGGACATTATGGTGGGGAGGGGGGGGGGGGGCACGGTGCTTGGCCGGTTACCTCCCCTCCCCTCCCGGACCGGACGGATTAGCTGTCAAACTCCGAGTGTGCTGGGACCCTCAAACTGTTGTAGTTAGTTCGGTGGAGCGCCGCACACCGTGGATAGTTGCTTTCAAGAGAGACTGTACTCTGACTCATTGTGAGGTTGAAAAACGAGCCAATCAGTGCCTCGCAAGAAAATGAACATTTCCTGAGCACATGCTGCGGTGAGAAGAGTGTATATAGCGTACAAGTGTAAACCATGATGGAGAAAAAATTCCCATAAATTGTTCTTCAAAATGGTGTAATCCAACAATGTATGTGATGCATACATATTTTTGGACTTATTCAAGTTTACAATGTGGCACATTTGTTTCTTTCCACCCGGTATTTTGCTGCATTTATATGACTTTTCTTTGACAACTATTTGTATATTTGAGCTATTCATCTATATGCTGGCCACGACAAAGGAACCCTCGAGATTTTATAACTTAGGAAATACAAATATGTTATCACGGACATATACAATAATATGCGTATGCAGTTGCATATGCAGGTGACAATCGGTAGTTTTTTTTCGAAGTTCGTGATCTGCGATGAAAGTGACATCGCTATTAGCTACCGCTTTTGCCCACGACAATCCAAGTTAAACAATTAAACCAAATTAAACTGCAAATACATTCAGCTCGTATAGTGTAAGAAGTATGCTAGCATTCGTATTTAAGTACTGCTGATCTTAGTTGTCCCCGGGGCCTCGGAACTGGAAGGAGAAATATATTCCTGTGACACTTTGGTTCACCGCCATCAAAACAAATGCTTTGTGTTGTACTCCAGGGATCTTAAGTTATTTAAGTAATTACATGGGAGTGGTTCTCAAATCGAGGTAGTTTTTGCAAGTTGAATTGCCAAACAATCTTCTTAGAACGCCGCAAGAGAAATGAGCCTGAATTCTACGAGAGCCCAGGGACGTTTCATCCCAGCAAACTGTTGGAAGTGTGAGGTGGTTAGCAACAACCATTACCATTTACCAACCAACCAACCATTACCATTACCATTTACCAACGAGCATTGGTTTCTCGCTGCTGAATTACACGTGGTAGATTTTTATGAAAATATGACGCACATTCAGCCAATAGCCGTTTTCACGAAGGATTACTGCGCTGAAAAGTTTCTGAAAGATTCTGAAAGTTTTGAGAAAAAAACTTCACAACTTTTACATGTGATTTTTGGCTAGAAATGTCCCTCATAATTTTGTAATATGTTGGTAAGAATAAAATATGTTGACAAAATTGCGGTTTGGTGGTAATAAGCAAGATAAGTATTGATGGAATCTTCCTGAAACTTTCAGGAAGATTCAGGAAGATTTTATCAATATCTTGCTTATTACCACCAAACCGCAATTTGGTCAACATATTTTATTCTTACCAACATACTAAAAAAATACAAGGGAAATTTCTAGCCAAAAATTGCATGTAAAATTGTGTAGTTTTTCAAAACTTTCAGAATCTTTCAGAAACTTTTCAGCGCAGTAATCCTTCGTGAAAACGGCTAATATTTTTTTCTCTCACATTTTTCATCTTTTGTCATTCGTTGAGTTTTTCATTGCACTTGCTCGCGTGATGCTGTGATATGCCCCTTTTATACGTTACGGGGACATACACACATTTTAAAAAGCTCCAGAAATCTGTGCCTTTTAAGAAATGCAATCGGTTTTATTGAAACTTTATGCATGTATTTACATCTGGTTCACAATTTAGAGCAGCATATTCCACCGGTCCACCGGCAGGGGTCACGGGGTGTACATTATAGGTGGGAGAAGTTGAAATTTTTAGGAACCATACTCGACCCGGTCAGATGAGCTGAAGTATGGGCCCGGTCAGATCCGGTGCAATGAAAGTTGAGACCCGTTAGATCCATAGAGCAAATAGATGCCTGTAAACTTATATATACAAATATGCACTCTACAGCATAGTGAACGTATCCATGTAGGTTCCACAATTGGTTCAGAAACCATTCAATCAAGAGCCTAATGGATCTTAAAAATCTGGCAAGCATCATGTTGGGTCAAAGTAGGCAAGTACTACCTCATGGTAGCTCACACACCAATACTCAGCCAACATCATAAGGTTGTGCATAAATGGTGTGACATTTTGCGCATAGTGACCTTTTGTGACCTGACTTTGACCTTGACCTTTGTCAAGAATCTCACTTTAGCTCATGCGGGATTTGTATCATACATTTGGCAGCACTTTGGGTGATCATGGTCGTAATCGAAGGCTTTGGATTAAAAGTATGGGCCATAAACTCAAATACGTCGATGTTGACCTTTTACCTGACCTGACCTGACATTTGACATCACTTTGACCTATTTAAGTCTGCTGTAGATTCGTCGCATTGAGAGCTTTCGATTGCCGCCTTGCGCGTCTCGCTGCGATCATCGGTTAAGAAGACAACCAGGGGGCGTTTAACGCCCCCCCCCCCCCCAGTCAATGGTGTTCTGCTGAGACCCCAGCCCCATGCCGGGTTAAAGGGAATAGTACACCTTTAAAGGGAGTGTGCCTACTGTTTTGAACTGTCAAAATTATTTTTCCTTCGATAAGTAGCTATTGTTGTAATGGTTGGATACGATGCAATTCACATCTGGAGCCCCTTTATTTGAATTTTCACTTATATTGTTTTCGATTATTTTTCGTTTCGATATCGAAAAAACGATTCCCACTACGGTGAAGGTAATCAGAGGTAACACATTGTTACGTGAACGACGCACCTAAGACAAACATGATGCATGCAAGTATGATGGCCGCCCAGGCTCTATTGTTCGGCAGCTGCTATCAGCGCGCACAAGCTGTTTGTTCGAATTGCTATTGGCCGGTGATAACGATATGCTAGCAGTGTAATCGATAGTTGCAGTGCTTTTAGTAGTGGGAAGCCATCTGGAGTCTACCCGATAACTTTTTGCTCCCAAGCAAATTCCTGGAGTCTTTGAATATCTCAGCAACTAGGGTGAATCTGGAGAAATGAAGTAATGGTTCAATTCAGAAAATTGTGTTCTATAGACCAGTGTCAATAACCCCAACTAAGCGTTGTGAGTAGGCACACTCCCTTTAACATTAGTTTTTAACTGAGATAGCCAGATTGTCGGGAGTACTGAGAAATCTAAAAATCTGAAATTTATCTTCCAAAACGACCTAGTTGCTGAGTTTCAACGCAAAAACCGTTGGGTATATTTTATCTATTTTAAAGGGGCAAATCTTGTGACGTTTCGCATACGTTATTAGTATTCCTACCGCACTTCGTTTTCGCCAGGGTAATAGAACAACGTTTTCGCTATTTGGACCGGCCGCCACCGAAACGCATCATGTGTTCATGAGCTAGAAATATTATCGGCCATAACTTTGTAAATTTTCATTGGATATCTAATAGAAAATAATACCGACACTCGTCTTGAAAAGGCACACCTTTTGAAGGGTGGCTTGTACCGGTAGCTGCAATATTCTCCGCAATAGAAGCACATGCACCTGTAACTGCGATATATTAGGGATACATTCTGCATGTGGTTGCTACAGTTTTAAGTAATTACCTCTGTCAATTGTGAACCGATTTCCAATTGAAAATTACCAATAGATGCTTAGTGATAAGACGCATGTGTTGATTGGTGGCTGGTCGGTGCTCATGGAATATATTGATTACATTTTGACAAAGGTTGTTTATTGTTTACGTTGAATTGCTGCTTAGCTCGAAATATTATTGGATATAACTTTGTCAATTTTCACTGGATTTTCAATTGAAAATAATGTCCACACTCGTCTTGAAAAGGCACACCTTTGGATGGGTGGCTAGTACCGGTAGCTGCAATGTTTATTTACATCCACCGATGAACACATATAAACACATTTGTGGGTGAGTATATCGCATGTATTTATGCACATGAGCATTATGGGTATGTGCTCACGCAACGCAACTCCAACTCTACTCATACAAGGCCATAGTGTAAACATTCACACATTTTCAATCGCGACCAATATACTCGCGAGTCGCGACCCAGCGAATGAGGTTGTTAGTGTTGCTTATATATTCTGATTCAAGGATATACTTTTGCCGGTATGACATCACAACTCGTTTTGGTGACGCAAGATTATTGTGACGTCATATGTATTAATATCAATATTTTTCCAATTATGACAAATTAGTACTTTTTTCGCAATAACGAATGCCAGATTCGTAATCAGAGCACTCTTTTCCATCATTCCACGTACTTTTCCCAAGGTGTACTATTCCGCCGGAGTCGATTTCGGAGTCGAAGTCGACTCCGGAGGTTCGGAGCCAGAGTCAGAGTCGGAGTTACCTGAAAACCGATCGACTCCGCAGCCCTGCAAGTAACTATTAAAGGGAATAGGTCGCATTGATAGTTGTCTTGAAATTCAACAATACAGCTCAAAACTACGAATATGACTTTGGTTTGGACAACTGATGGATATATGTGGAGAAAGAAGTAAGTTTCTCTTTGTATTTCACGCAAAATCGTAGATGGTATCTGGCGTTCTGGCTCCGCCCCGCTGCGCCTGACGCCAAGCAAGTCTCTGACAAGGGGCCGCCGCGCCGCCCGGGCGGCTGAGCGGATATTAACAAGGCGTCGTGATCAGATACTACGTGCCAGAGAGTGTCCTACCTCCGGCGCTCGCGTGCATGTCCGATCGTGGCGCGGAACAGCGGACATGAAACCGAGCCACTAGTCATGTGTCGAAATTACTTAACGTAGGGAGATAATTCTTTCACCACAACCCATTTTTAGATCTGCTCTACAAATCTGCTATCTCACTCCAAAACCCCATGTTAAAGGTGAACTATGTATTCCCTTTAAATTTCTTTAAAAAAAATATTGGAAGCAAGTGCCATAAACGACCAGAAATCCATTTTTATTAATTATGTGTGAAGAGGCAAAACACTAAACAAAAACGAATACCTAAATGATGAAACACGAAATTACTTTTCATTAACATCTGATTTTGTCTTTAATTGCTTGTGAAAAAAAGGTATTGTTATGGATGCTAAGTAAAATATTTCACAAGCTTACAGAACCTCCCTCAGGAAGTCTGCATGTGTCATCTGTTGAGTCATAAAGCCAAAAAAAGCTACCGCAGCGCTGGACATAACTAGCTGACGATAACTAGATGGACATAACTAGCTGGCGATATTTGCGTGACATAACAGTTATCATACCGTACTTAATGCATGCAAAGAGGCAAGTTTCAAACGCCAAATCGTTTAAACCACGCACCTGCAAATCCATGCTTTATTCAACATCATACTACACAAATATGTCGCCTAAAACTAGTCAGAT
>JAXIVJ010010580.1:0-46647 GCA_036785665.1 Chirona hameri | reverse complement strand
CGCCCGCTGCGGTAACTAGCGTTAGTAATCACTAGCGCCAGTTATCACCAGCGCCAGTTATCACTAGACGTATCAACAAATGATGTCAGGAACGTTCAGGGAAGTTCATATCAAAGGTCCATATCATCATATCATCATGTCATATCATCATCATCATGTATATCATCCTGGTTGCATTTTGTTGCATTTTATATAATGATATCTAAAAAATTGTACCGACTTCTTAGTGGTGCATTGTTTTTCCTTGCTTTTTAGTGTTTTCCTGTTTTCTTCGTAAACACAATAACATAAATGTTGCTAAACGGGATTGTATTTATCGTATCACGGACTTAGCCGCAGTGCGCCGATTATTTTAGTCGGATGTAATTGCTAAAAGCTCAACAAGTGACCCTTTTTCACTGGATCTCTGTTCCCGAATTAGATGCACATTCGATACGATTGTGTCCAATTGGAACCATTAATGACGTCCGGACTAGCTGATGAAGAGCTATTTCAGCGATAAAAGCGAAACAATGTGTTTGCGCTCGTCACAATCATCCTGATGACGAGATTTGCATTATAAAGGCGGAACGGCCGTAGTCGAGCAAGTGAGGCCATGCGAGGCCGTTTATCTAACAATCCGGCACCTTTTAGGTTGTAGCCAGGACACGGCAGTAGTTTTAAAACCTCGCCACCACAGACACACTTCATAGAGATTTAATTATGTGGGGTACGCCATCAGAAAACTAGTCAAATGTGTCGCTTCGTTATCAATATGTAAGCTGTATAAGGTATATTTCCCCCCCCCCCCCCCCCCCCGACAAGAGCTCGCTCTCATCCAAATATTTATAGATTTTGATGAGAGATCTATGGTCAAGACTGGTATCGGAAAAATAGTGTCGTCTTACCCTACAGACTTCCATAGTGGTGCAGACGCTCTCCATTGTCTCACATTCAGCAACATATGATGTTATCCTCCGCCTCTTCGTCATGGAAAGCCAGATCAATGCAATGCAGATTACTTCTTGCTTATCACTCATTCCATTACTGACAAACTAGCCACATTTCCCCATTATTCCATGCGTTGTGGTCGTAGGCAATGGCGTTATTACCTTTTCCCGTGCCGCCCAGAACTTTCTCTATTGAAGCCTGAAGCTGCCACCTGGGGGCTGGCAAGTCGCGCCTTGAAATGCATGGGAATCAAATGAACTCAGAGATCCCTCTGGGACTGCTCCGGTTGATTTACAACGCACCTGTAACCAAGCGGACATGTTCACGACTGTCACCGACTTACAGCTGTCTTGACCCATCGCCCCGAACCAGCAAGGTCATCCCACACGGAGAGTTCGTTCCCAGGGACATGCGGCATGCCCATGGAGAGAGTAGGTTCCCAACTTCCCAGGTACAATGTACATACATATCCCTGCATTATTCGCCGAGATGGGCACAGAGCCAGGGTCGGTAACAGTGGGAGGTGAGCTGTTGAGTGTCCCGTTTGGTGTCATACGTTGGTTGGTGATGCTCATCCGCGGTCCCAACGGTACAAGGTCCTATTTGCAATCACATTGATGCATATAGTCAAGGCACTTACATATAGTAGAATATAGTGTATTGCATCACATAGTTGGATAAGCGAGGACGTGTTTTTGAGGCTACCGTATTTTTATTTTTTGCGCACGGAGAAGTTATTCGCCACTAACTTACATACCAGAAAGATAGAAAAAGATCAGAAGATATGTTGATACTTTTTCTTGAGGCACTTACTCTCTGGATCAAGGCCCATACATATAAGGTAGAACCAGGGGGCGGAACTTTATATCTCTTTGGGAGGGCCCGAGCCCCCCCAATGCTGAGGTGAGCCCCCCGAATGGTGCTCCTCCCCCCCCCATCTTTTCAAAAATGTGTGCCCTTCCAAAATTTTAAGGACTACTCGTAGATATTGTTCTGTTTTGAATTTTGCGTATTTGATTACAATCAAGCTGTGATTCCATCTAGGAGTATTCCATCTTAGAAGTTATTACGAACATTGTGATTCCATCTGCGACTGGCTTTTTTCGAATATGATATAATGGATAACAATTGGTAGCAAGGATTGTCTTCTGCTAACAAGTCCGTAGATACAAGGTTCAACCGTGCAGGTTAGCGAATAGCGGAAGGAGAGCATAAACAATTAGCCATCGGGTAACTCTATTTTAAATGGTGTTTAATGGAATTTGTTGTACATTTATTGTTTGCTGGAATAAGTTCTGATAGTTAATGCAGCCTTTTTGGCCTCCCTGGTATTGCAATATATTAAATATCCAACATCCGTGCTAAAATAATACGTTTTATACGAAGGAACATCGAGGGGATCGGAGCAATCAAAGGGCATCGGGCCATCGTGACCCAGGGGCCTAGGGAGCCATGACCCTCCAGGAGGTTAACCGAGGTCGGTCTGAGAGGGTCCTTGGTTGACATTAGGAGCCCTTGGACAGCCTGAGCGGGCCTCGTTGAGCCTGGAGGGGAGCTCGGTCGGCCTTGAGGTGCTGCACTCCGTTGACTTGAGGGAGTCTTTCGTCCGCCTGATGGGGGTCCCAGTCGGTCTGGGAGCTCATTGTTCGGCCTGAGGGGACTCAGTCGGCACTGGTCGGCCTCAGGTATCCTTTGTCGGCATGAGGGGTCTCTGTCGGCCTCTGGACGGGGCCTCGGTCGAATTGGATGGAAAGCTCGGTCGGCCTGAGGGCCCTCTGTCGACTTTATGGCCATCGATCGAGCTTGAAGGGAACTCCTGCAGCATTTGGCAAGCCTGAGGAGCTTGTGTTGGGCCCGAGGGGGCTCTTTGTCAGCCTGAGGGGGGCCGCAGTTGGTCCTGAAAGGCCTTAGTCGGTTTGAGGGGGTCGGCCTGAGAGGCCCTCGGTGGGCCTGGAGGGTAACTCGGTCGGTCTGAGGGGACGCTCGGTCGACTTGACGCCCCGTCAAGTCGACCGAGGGTCCCCTCAGACGACGGTCGGCTTGACGGGGCCCTCGTCGGCTTTAGTGAACTTCGATCGGCTTCAGGGGCCCTTAGTCGGCATGAGGAGTCCTTGTTCGGCCTCCGGGGCCAATCGGTCGGCTTGAAGTGGTCTTTTGGACTGAGAGCCGTCTGTCGGCCTGGAGTGTGGACCCTCGGTATGCCTGAGGGAACCTCGGCGTCAAGAGGCCCTGAGTGGGCCTGAAGGACCCTCGGTCGGCCTGAGTGGCTCTCGGTCAGCCTAAGGGGCTTGAAAGAGCGTTTTCGGCCTGAAGGGACCTTGGTCGGCCCTGAGGGGCTCTTGTGGTGGCCTGAATGGGCCCTTGGTTGGCATTTTGGTGTACCCAAACGGTCTTAGGGGGCTCTCAGTCGGCAATGAAGGGCCCTCGGTTCGGCTTGAAGAGCCTTTGGTCGACTTGAGGTCCTTTTTCGGCCTGAGGGCCTTCGGTCAGTTGAGGAGCCCCTCGGTCTACCTGATGGGCCCTCGGTCGGCCTTGTAGGGGTTCCTAGTGTGCCTATGGAGGCTCTTCTGTCGGCCTTAGAGGGCCGACAGAAGAGCCTCAAGAGCCCCATTAGAGGTTCGACTTGAGGGGGCGATCGGTCGGCTCGAGTGGCGCTTGCCATTTGTCGAAATTTTGTTGCTGGTCCTTTAAAAACGCACCCTGAGGACCGAAATATCAATTGCAGTTAATTAGTAATTGTTCAATTTTATGAGCTGAAAGATAGAAATAGGGGAAATTTTTGGTATTTTTTCTTATATGAAACAGACCAAAACGGCTCCATAATTGTGAAAATTGTAATAGTTTAATAATACGTATATTATATAATAATTACACTTTTATATATATTTATATATATAGTATTGGACATTTAGTTTCAATTTGAGCATTCGGCCGTTGCCCCCCCCCCCCCCCCCCAACCGATTTCATCAAGTTCCACCACTGGGTAGAACCGTTCCTGCTGCGCAAATCTGCCATGACTTCACCGAGCGCATACTTATATCCGGAATAGCAAGCTAAATATATGAACACTACTTCGCAATTGACAATACATGTAAAGTACATCATCAATAATGTATGTTAGACAGTATAAAGTCTCATATTAATGACAAGGAAACTCACTGGGATCCAAAAAGTAATGCCCTGGTGATTTCACCAAGGGCCATTTATTGAACAGCAAATAGGTATTGGGATGATAACAGCCTGACTCTAGATAAGATGTAATATGTATTTTTATTTTTATCATTTTGTCATTTTTAGCATTCTGAAGTGAAGTTTCACGCAAGCGACCTCTGATTTTCTCGCTCGAATTTTCATGTCGCGCGGCAACAAACACCAGAGAATTACACAAGAACTTCTGCAGGAAGAAGTACTGTGCTACAAATACCATAACAAAAAACCCAAGAAAACAAGAGAAAACGAATAAAATGATGTTGCTTATGTACTATGAAGAGCAATGCTGAAAATCTAACAGCAATTACTGATCTTGCTAAGTCAGAACGATTAGCCAAACGAGAACGAACGAAATGAAACAGCACTTGCATCTTTCATTGTCTTTCTATTGGTTGGTAATATGTACTTTTACTGTTGCACACAGGGGCGGATCCAGAAAATCTTCATAGGGCGGGAGGGGGGGGGGGGGGGGGGGGAGGGGGTCATCCAATTGCAGTGGTGCCCCTACATATACCCCAAATCTGAAACTCAACAGATTTGGTCTACTATATTTTGAGGTGCCCCTATTTCAACTTAGTTTTTTTAATTGACAGCGTTGGCTATAGGTATTTGCAATATCAGTCGTACCCCTTTCTATCTATTAAGCGCCGCGGATGGTACTAAATATATTACTTGATCAGTCAAGGGTAGGGACGCAGTCAAAGGGGGGAGGGCATGCCCCCCCCCCCCCCCCCCCCTTGAGCAAAACAAACTTACATATATAAAATTAGATAATATGACGACCCGTCCCTGCCCCCCCCCCCCCTTCTGTCAACAACATATGGTTGAGGAGCAAATTGATTTTACACACCGACGTGCCCCCCCCCCCCCCTTGAGAAAATCTGGCTACGTGCCTGGTCAAGGGCGGCCCCAGACGGCTGATGAACAATTGACCAAGAGGGAAGCAGGGGGAGGGGTTGGAAGCCGTTTTTTACGAGCAGTAAATCTTATGCATGCGATAAACTATTATTGCGCCGCGAAGCGGCGCCTAAATTTGAGTTTTGAGCGGGATGGAGAACTATTTTTTGCTATGAGAACCAGCATGCAGGGTTCGTTCAATTCAACGAGGAAATATGTCTGGAGAAAAAGGTGGTGTCAAAAGAATGTTGCCCCCCCCCCCCATTTAAGGCCAAAGGTAGGGCCATGGCCCCATATCTCCCCTGCGGCCGCCCAGTTTGTACAGTCTATATTAGACCTTTTGTACTGGAAAGAACACTGATTGATTTGCACCGCATAGCGGCGCGGACTTTTGTGCTTTATTTTGTTTTTGTCCTGATGACTAGGCCCTAACAATATGAAAGGTTCTAGTAATATATATGTATCAGCCCAAGGGCCCCTCGAGTCCGATACGTTGTTGCCTATGGTATCAAGGCACGTTGGTGCCCCTTCATAGCCCAAGAGACGGGAGGCATGAAGGGCATTTTTTTGTGCATAATTTAGCAATTTGAATTAAGCATTATTTCGCGATTTTTTTCTTCAGCGAACAATGCTTGTGATTTTATAGCGGCACCATACCATTGTTTTCCCTCCTGGATTCAATGAGCCACAGTTCCCCTGTGTCTCCCCCTCACCCACAGTGCCGCTACCGTCACGATGGTGCCCCTGGCACACCGGCGCGGTGGTGCCCTTGGTTCACCGGCGCGGTGGTGCCTTGTACACCGGGCACGGTGGTGCCCTTAGTTCAAAGAACACTTAGTTATTTGCGCTGCGTAGCGGCAAGGTTTTTTGCTTTATTTTGGTGGTGCCCTGGTCCCCCGCGGCGGTTGGTGCCCCCAGGGTCGGTGGTGCCCCAAGGCGCGGTGGTGCCCCTCATAGCCCAAGGGAGGGGGTCATGACCCCCCGTGACCCCCTGGATCAACCACTGGATGCACATCACTTTTTACTCCCACTGTTATCCTTCCATCCCTAATGCAGTTCGCTGTTCGCGGCGCTCAAATGGGCTGAAGCGCCGCACTGCACCATCCTGATCCTTCAATTCACCCCCCTGGCTCTACCCGATCACCTCACGTAACATCGCGACGGGCACGTAATAGCCACTGGTACTGTGTGTCACATCGTGTACAATGTACATACGACAGAGTGGATGTACCGGCACGTCTAAATAAAATGCATAAATATTGATATTGACTGAGATATAGAATAGAGAATAGAGATAGAGATATTGATAGAGTAGAGATAGAGATAGAGATAGAGATAAGATAGAGATAGAGATAGAGATAGAGATAGAGATAGAGATAGAGATAGATATAGAGATAGAGATAGAATGAGATAGAGATAGAGATAGAGATAGAGATAGAGATAGAGATAGAGATAGAGATAGAGATAAGATAGATATAGATATAGATATAGAGATAGAGATAGAGATAGAGATAGAGATAGAGATAGAGATAGAGATAGAGATAGAGAAGAGATAGATAGAGATGAGATAGAGATAGAGATAGAGAAGAGATAGAGATAGAGATAGAGATAGAGATAGAGATAGAGATAGAGAAGAGATAGAGATAGAGATAGAGATAGAGATAGAGATAGAGATAGAGATAGAGATAGATAGAGATAGAGATAGAGATAGATAGAGATGGAGATAGAGATAGAGATAGAGAGATTGAGATTGAGATAGAGGTAGAGATAGAGAGAGAGGTAAATGTAGAGGTAGAGGTACCCGTGCTGTTTTGTCAAAATTGTGGATTCCCGACCGCTGTGAACATATATGGAACAGTTCCCTTCGTCGATCAATGCAAATTTAGTGACGTTAGTCTACATTGCTATTCAACCCAGAAATATAGACGGTGTATGCATAGGATATGGGATGTATGTATAGGATAAGAACCTAAAATGCTATAAATTCAATTCTGCGTTACGAGGAACCGAAATATGAATTACGATGGCGATGGCTTCGTTAAAATGATGGCCACCGATGTCACGCCGCTTCGCGGCGTGAAAATGTGAATTTTAGGGTCGTGGAAAACGCGATTTTAATATTGAAACCAAGACTTTGATTGGAGCCAAGCTTCAGGTAACCCCTTTTCTTGGCTACACATCTCTGTATGCTAAACAAATATTGAAATTGTTGTGTTTCAGTTCGTTTTCGCTTAACACGCGCCCTGGAGCGGGGGGGGAGAATCTGCCAACCCCTTCCGTTTTTAGAGGATAGCGCAAAAACGGCGGCGCGCAGCCCCGCCGTTTTTATTAATAACTGTTCGGAATTAACTACACACCTTATGTAAAATTATTGACCTCGGGTCATCTCAGGTCAGGTCACCAGACCAGGTCATGTGATGACCCACTTCCAAAAAGTTTTCCTGTTTACCACGGCCACAGTTTCAGGCAAATCGATTTCAATCTTGCAGAATTTGATTAAGTTATAGATTCTTACAATTTGTATATCTCTGATTTTTTTTATATCGGTGACCTAAGGTCAGGTCAATTTCGTGACGGCCAACACTGTTTTGTCAATAACTATCGACATAATGCAGATACAGAAGTGAAAACAGTGCCAATGTGTTTGTCTCGTCGAAACACGTCTCTCAATGCAACATTACTTACTTCGGTCACCACTTGACCTTGACCTGAGGTCAAATTTCTTAGCTGACCTAACCTAGATTCAAAGCGCCTTGACGAGACACATACGATGGCGTTACACGTATTGCTTTACCCTTATTAGGTAAAAGTTATTTGAGAAAAACCGTTTTGCCAAAATATTTTTTAACATTTGATGACCTCTGGAGCCTAAACTATTGACCTGAGCTCAAAAATGAGGAAACAGCGGCGATATAATTTTTCAAGTGCTTTTCATTGACATTCGTTTGTTCCTAGCTATCATAGTTCATGTGATATATCTGGTGATTTCTGGAACGAAGTCCTAAAACTGGAAAATCTGACTTTTGATGACCTCTGGTGACCTCAATGTTGACCTGACCTAAACAAAGACCGATATACTGCCGACAAAGCCTGTCTCGAGCTATCTAACGCAGTTTTCTGCTTGTCGCTACGTTGCGTGGTTTTCGAGATCATATGTGGGGGGGGGGGGGCGAAATCCGCCCCCCCCCCCTCCAGGGCGTGTAATTCTCAGAGGCCCTCCAAGGCGCGTGTTAAGTCGCGGAAACAGTAAACACTCATGCCATAGATGTATTGCCGTGCCGGACATAGAGACGCAACTGACACTGAGGCGCCCGTGACCCCGCCCGGCGTCCCCCGGCCCAGACAATGCCCTCTGGGTATGCGCCGGCAGAGGCGCGCTCAGGGACGGAGCTGGCGGTCGCGGGGACAGGGGCGACTCCAGGCAATACATTACGGGGGTAGGCCACAACATAACACCTCCCCAAGACGATGGCTTAATTACACAAATTAAATCGTCTGCTAACAAAACACGCGCACAGAATACGGCGACAACACTAATCGCAGTATGTGGTATCGCTCCAACCAACTGTCAGGCGCTGGGGCGGCCGCCGTGAGAGGCGGCTGCGGCGTGGCGCCGGCGGTGCCGCTGCTGCTGTCGCTGCTGCCGACGTCACTGCCGCTGGCGCCGCCGCTCCTGGCGTCGCTGCTGACGTCATCGCTGCTGGCGTCGCTCGAGGTGCGTCAGCTACCTGCCGGCCGGGGGTTTGGCGATCGGTGGCTGCGGCGGCCGGCGCTCCGGTATCGGTTCAGGGGCCGGTACAGCCGCAGAAACCGCCGGGTTCGCCAGTATACCCGGCCACTCGCCGTCTTGACGAGGTAGGTACGGCGTTGGCCGATGCCGAAGATTATTTCGTTCATGTCCCAGCGACTGGTGTCGGTGTTCTGGAGATCGACGCGGTCGCCGATCTGCAGCTGAGAGAGCCGGCGCGCTGACGCATCGTGGTAGCGCACCACCTGCTCCCGAGTCGCGGCGGCCATGGCCTCGCACTCTTCTGCTGCGCGCTGCACTCGGGCGCGAATGCCCGGTGGTGTGTTGGCACACCCGACCAGTGTCAGAAAAGTGGTTCAGCGATTTAATTTCGCGGAACAAATTTTTCGCCAGCTGTGGAACAAGTTTGTTAAAGGGACTGTCCCAGCTGTTTGAAAGTTGTCCAATCACATTGAATTGTTTGTCTACATGTCAGGCGAGGTCAGCTGAACATGTTCGTGAACTTTTTTCTCTCGAACAAAATGCTTATCTTGGAAGATATTCAACTATTAGTTTTAAGCGGAAAGTTGGGTTGGTGGCGTCATGTTATTTTTTTTTTAATAGCAGGGAAATCCTTTGTGCTGCCAAATGTATGGCACAATGTTTGTGTCGACATCTATTGCGCAGGAAAACAGCGAACCACCCGGTGTCTAGATTGGCTAGCACTATCAGATGGAGTTGTTGCAGCAGTTGGCCGCCAGGGACCGCTAGTGAGCCAGGGTGTTATGACGTCGCAAGCAAATGGTACCACTATATATTGATAGATGTATTTATTTATAAATAAATAAATATTTAGCGTTACATATTTAACTGGTACCATTTGCTTGCGACGTCATAACACCCTGGCTCACTGGCGGTCCCTGGCGGCCAACTGCTGCATCAACTCCAGCTGATAGTGCTAGCCTTCTAGATTGCGAACCACCCCGGGATCGAGAAATGAAAGACGAAAATATGCCAAGGCTGACCTTAAAACAAGTCGACTCATTACCAGTTGGGTAAAGACAGCCGACGCTGTCGGTTTAGAGGCCCTATTCAAATACACATGGGCCTTATTTTTTACAGATGTCAAAATAAAACTCGAATATCTTTTTGATTAGATCATTGTGGTTGTTTTAACTGCTACCATACTTAATTTAAATGCTAAGCCATCAAAATGGCTATCTCAACTAAAATATAATGTTAAGGTGGGATAGTCCCTTGGGCATACCAGTAATTTGTGCGTGATTTTTGATACGTGTTTACACAACCTATTTTCATATATGCCAATATGTGCATATATTATGATGTGGAAAGTTGATGAATCGCCAGTCTAATTTCCTGTACAGATATGGTCTTGGCATGGGTGTCGGAAGCGGGGGGGGGGGGGGGGGGACGGATTGTATCGGTGGCGGGGTTGTAACCTGAGGTTACAGGACACATTGGCGAATGTTATTTTGCCGAATATCATTTTGGCGAATGCATATTGTCAAAAGACACTTTGACGAAATGTCTTTTTGACAACAAGTGAATATGTCGAAAGCAAAATGGCGAATGCCTTTTTGTCGAAATGCCTTTTTGCCGACATGTCATTTTGTCGAAATGTCTTTTTGCCGACATGTGAAAAGATCGAAATGTCTATTTTCCGAAATGTGATTTTGCCGACATGTAAAAAAGTCGAAATGCCTTTTTGCCGAAATGTCATTTTGTCGACATGTGAAAAAGCCGTAATGTCATTTTGCCGAATGTTACTTTGTCGACGTGTGAAAAGGTCGAAATGCTTTTTGCCGAAATGTCATTTTGTCGACATGTGAAAAAGTCGAAATACTGTTTTGTCGAATGTCATTTTATCGACATGTGAAATGTTCTAAATTTATTTTTGCCGGATGCAGAATGCATTTGGTGCCATGCGCAGCAATTGTCGTCATGTGTCAATATTATTAGTGTAAATATTTTGTTGCGCCCCAATCATCCTAAGCATCAACAGCGATCCTCCACCGGCAACCAAAGCGGAGCCGGCTATGGCTGCTCATAGTAGTTCCTTTCCGCGCGTGCGGCAGACTGCTCCAGTGCAACCCTGCTAGGGGCGTGATGGTGTTCCTTGCTCTCCACAAAGACCTGCGAGCATCAGGCACGTAGCCAAGGGGGGGGGGGGGGGCGGTGGGTGCGACCCCCCCCCCCCCCACCCACCCACAACCCCCTGGAGGCCAGGAGAGTCCTTTTTGGCGCGCGCAGCGCGACGAAAAGAGCCGACGAGACCGCGCGAAGCGCAGTATCATGGGCTCTTAACCACGCGAAGCGTGGTCTTTAGAGAGTTTAGAGCACTTTAGGGTCACCAGGGCCCTCTCTGGAAGACCAGAGGGCCCCTTGGACGCTCAAAAGACCCCTGTGCATGTCAGAGGGGCCCCTGGCCAGACCAAAAGGGCCCCTGAGCGGGTCAGAGGGCCCCCTGGACACGTCGAATGGGCCCCTAGCCAGCACAGAGGGGCCCCTGAGCAGGTCGAGGAGCATGTCGACAGGGCGACAAAGCGGCCAGCGCAGTCCCTAGCCAGGTCATAAGAGCCCCTGAGCAGATTGGAGGGCCAATTGAGAGACCACAGGGCCCCTGAGAAGTTAAAAGGGCCCCTGTGCAGGTCAGAGGGGCCCCTGACCAGACCGAAAGGGCCCTATGTGGGTCAGAAGAGCTCCTGAACATGCTGAATGGACCCTAGTCAGTACGGAGGGGCCCTAGGGCAGGTCGGAGGGCCCTTAGAGCATGTCGCAAGGCGACAAAGCAGCCAGCGCCGTCCCATGCCAGGGCGGAAAGGCCCCTTAGAAGGCTAGAGGGTCCCTGGAGAGACCAGAGGGTTCCTGGTAAGTTCAAAGGGCCCCTGTGCAGATCAGAGGGGTCTCTGATCAGACCAAAAGGACCCCTGGGCGGGTAAAAAGGGCCTCGGAACATGCCGAATTGGCCCCTAGCCAGCACGGAGGGGCCCCAGGGCAGGTCGGAGGGCCCCTTGAGCATGTCAGCGCAGTCCGACCAGAAGAGTCGCTGGACAGATCGGAGGGGCTCCTGGGCAAGTCAGAGGGGCCCCTGGCCAGACCGAAAGCGTCCCTGGGCCGGTCGGAAGGGCCCTTGGAGGAGAACCACGGATAAATTTGCATCTTAGTTTTATTAGATTTGTCTAAATGCTTTGATGTAGTCCCCCACTGCGAACTGCTGGAAAAGATGGAGCTTTACGGTATAGACACAGCATGGTTCTCATCTTACTTATATGGTCATACACAACAGGTCCAAATGAGGACAGCTCATGGATCGTACATTCAATCTGTTAAAAAAGCAACGCCCCCGACATGTCAATTTTCCAAGGCGGAAGTTTGTCATGCATTCTCTATCTTCTCTTTTTAAACGATTTGGCATTGTGCACTGAAGAAAATGTCACAATTGTTCAATATGCTGACGACTGCCAGATTCTAGCAACCGGGAAAAAATGTGACTTGCCGTCGCTGACATGCCGAATGGAACGAGCTTTGAACTCGCTATTACAATGGTTCAGTCACCACAAGATGAAACTGAACACCAGTAAAACACAGATGATGGTGCTAGGAACACCGCAGATGCTGAGGACGTTACCCGCTGTCACCATACAATTGTGTGGCTCTACAGTAGTTGACTCAAGAGTGCTTAAAAATCTAGGTGTCACAATGGACAGGCATCTGAGCTTTGAATCCCACATAGACTCAGTACGGCGTAAGTGTACTGGAATTCTCATAGCCCTCAGTCATGCACAACACACTATCCCGAGACAATATCTATCCCAAATAGTACAAGGACTGGCTACCTCAGTAGTTCGATATTGCATATCAATTTACGGATCGTGCAATTGTAGCGTTGGGGAATGACAGGGGTGTCATAGGGGTAGGGAGTGTGGGAGGGTATGATAGCGAACAAGGAGCTGGGCCGGGTTCCGCTCCACTCTTGCGTGTGGGGGGAGGGGTACGTTATAGAGTGGGATAGCAGTGGAGGGATACATTGTAGGGAGAGGGGAATGGAGAAGAAGGAATAAGAGGGGATATGGGTAAAGGAAGGTAGGGGAAAGAGAGAAGAGAGGTGGAAGGGAAAAGAGAAACATCCACTCCTCTGGCTGTAGTGGGAAGACTGCTGAGAAGAGATATGGGAGAGAAGACTCCATCCACTCCACCGGCTGTCATGGAAAACTGCTGATCCCTCTTGTCCTCTTCGTCAGCTCGACCTTCGGTGACCTGCAGTGACCTGCAGTGACCTGCAGTGACCTGCAGTGACCTGCAGTGACCTGCAGTGTTATGCAGTGACCTGCAGTGTTTTGTGGTGACCTGCAGTGACCTGCAATAACCTGTTCGGCTCGTAGGTCCGCTAGAAGTGATGAGAGATGTAGAAACTGATGTAGAGATGTAGATGTAGCATAGCGTAGATGTAGACAGAGACAGATGTATGTATAGCGTAGCGTAGCAAGATCCCCTTCCGCGTACAAAACATCTGATGGAGGTAGGTGCTTTTAAATTTTGAGAGACTGATCATCCTGGTCCATCGTATAGGCTGGTTCATCGACATGCCATTTCACTGCTCGAGGACGGGAGGCAGGGTCTCGCCCATGAGGGTGAGGACGATACAACGGGAAGGTGTAGGATTAGCGTCGGGTGTGACGCCCCGGTGACCATTGCTAACTTTCGTGATTCAGATCTTTCTTTAAAATCTTCAGTCGATTCGTAAGTTAGGTCATCCGTCCAGTTATCCCTCCCCATTTAACACCTGCTTAACTCCAAAACCTAATCGCCCACTTGTCGTATGCCAGCGTTGCTACGTTTTACTTACCTTCGAGTAATGATCCGTCCGGCTGTCCTGACTGAGTTTGCACCACTCCTACTGGGTCTTAACCTAAGAGTTATCCTTCGTCATCCTCACTGCCACTCTCTCAGCTACAGACATTCCGCTTTCATACGCCCCATAGTGATTTGTGCACCCCCAAAATTCCCTCCCAGTAGTGTCGGATGCCAGCTGGATGAGTGACTCCCAGGTAGGATAAATGTCCTCATCAATACGAAATCCTAGTAGCGCTCCGCTGAACGACAGCATTGCTGCGTGGGCCGCCCAGAATATATGTATTCAATGTAATCCGTCCGGTTCCTACTTTAGAAGGGAGCTAGTTTATCCATAGGACTTATATGAAACACCGACTACGCTTTACTGCCCGTCTTATCCTCTCTGTCCGGGAGAGGCTCCTATACCTACTGTCCGGGCCTCCGACCTGGGCTCCGCCGGACCTGGGTCCTCTATCCGGGCCCACCACCTCACCTTGGGCTCCGCCGGACCGCTGACCTCCATCCGGGCCACGACCTGGCTCCGCCGGACCAACTTTCTAAGTTAACATCGACAGGCATCGACGGCGAGCTACGCGGATGTCCTTGCCTATATACCGACTGCGGGCGCCCGGGAATCTCTAGAGATCTTCCCGTCTAACCTAGAGTGACTTCTGAGGCACGTCCGGCCTCCTCCTCCCTCTTATCCTTCCTCCCTCGCCCTCCTTTTTCTGCGCCAACCTATCATCCTCTGGCATTTGGCACCCACAGTCTCGGACTTACTAATTGTAACCTCCCTGTGATATGCGGCCAGCCGATATCACTCGGTCTGGGCATAATTTTCCACGAGCACTTTCATTCACATGTTTCGCCACGCTGATAGATTTTCGATACAAGGATCGGGCACACAAGCCGTCATGCCTCTCCTCCAAGCTCCGATACTATTTAATCTCTGTCCTGTCCTGTCCTGACCCACTGTTGCTATTGGTCCAGCATCGCTTCCTACCGACGATTGTTTAAGGACGGTGTATGAGAAATGCGATTCCTTAGCCGTCAATGCGACCTCGTTTCTGTCGCTGATAAACTCGTGCCGCTGATCCGGAGTGGTTAACGTTAAATCCCTGTCTATATTACCTTCTTTGGAATTATCGATCAAACCATAACTAGTTCAGCCCGTAAAGGGTTCTAAGGGCGCAGCAACCTGCAACAGACGTATACTTGCGAGTCAGTGGATGATAAGTATAACAGTCAAATTAACTTTCTTAATATTGTGAGTCTCCTAACCGTCTGTTAAAAATACACCTTCAGCCAGCAGCTCGCGATTTACGACATTACAGCCGACGCCTTCCCTTTGTTAACGTCATGGTACAACTGTAATGCTAGATGTCCTGTATATTGACAGTCCAAGTGGTAACTTAAGCCTTATTATTAGCCAACTATAAACAGCGTTAAACTATTTGAATCTATTCTGACGATGGTGCACTGCCGAGTATATTGAAGTTTAAAAGTAATATTTAGGAGATTACTAGCTGATGCTTATTGAAATAGGTCATTTGTGATATATGCACGTTATCTCTGGTTGCGATTCTTTTTGGACAACGTTTCCCATGTAGGAAATTACCTAAGGGTCATATAATTTACGTCCCCGATAGAGAACTGGTAAAGCGGTTAGTACTCAATCATAGTTGGAGAAACGTCGCTGATATTGATTTCGTAATAGGATAGCTAGAAAGACATGGACAGGACAGGGAGGTGTCATTCCTGCAACAGTGGTCAGGAGAGGCCAGGGAGGTGTGATCCCTGCAACAATGGGTCAGGACAAGCCAGGGAGGTGTCATCCCTGCAACAATGGGTCAGGACAGTGCTGGGAGGTTTGATCCCTGCAACAATGGGTCAGGACAGTGCTGGGAGGTTTGATCCCTGCAACAGTAGGACAGGACAGGCCAGGGAGGTGTGATCCCTGCAACAATGGGTCAGGACAGTGCTGGGAGGTTTGATCCCTGCAACAGTGGGACAGGACAGGCCAGGGAGGTGTGATCCCTGGAACAATGGGTCAGGACGATGCTGGGAGGTTTGATCCCTGCAACAATGGGTCAGGACAGTGATGGGAGGTTTGATCCCTGCAACAGTGGGACAGGACAGGACAGGAAGGTGTGATCCCTGCAACGGTGGGACAGGACAGGGAGGTGTGATCCCTGCAACAGTGGGATTGGACAGGACAGGGAGGTGTGATTCCTGCAACAGTGGGACAGGACAGGGAGGTGGGATCCCTGCAACAGTGGGTCAGGACAGGACAGGACAGGGAGGTGTGATCCCTGCATATGCGGGTTAGAGAAGACAAAAATCGGCCCGTTCCTCGGCGCATTTATGTGCTATGTTGCTACTTTCCTATATAATTGGGCAAAATAGTTCACTTAAACACTTTTTACCGCACTTTTAAACGCATAATATAACATGTTAGAGGTCCGCACCATACACAATACGACGCATTGATGAGAAAGCATACCCAGGGCATAAGACTCAAAATTGTCGCGCCGCTCTGCGGCGCAATTTGTTTAAGAGTTCCAGATCTTGAGCTTAAAAAATATTCCAAGTTGGTATAGCTGATTCCAAATTGGTGTCGCTGGTTCCAAAGTTGATATGGCAGTTTGTTAACTCCAGCTTCTAAAAGTTGTTATGGCCTATACCATACCTGTCATACTGAATTTCCATCCTTGTAACGCGCCTTTTCAGCCGCTTTGTTTGGCTCTTTCAACGCTTGGGAAGGGGGTCCTTTCAATGCTCGGGAAGGGGCCCTTGCGAGGCGCCCCCCCCCCACCCTGGACGAAATCCTGGCTACGTGCCTGGCGAGCATACACGCCACGCCCTTTACAACCCAGACGCACTCGGGCGCTGCATCTCATGTATATCTTGTCCCCACTCCTCTTGTCTTCCGTATAGAAGGAGCCACGGTGCGCCAAACGTCGTCGTTTAGTGTCATGAACCCACTCCATCGTACAGCTGTGGTACACCCTCATTCCTCACTACTCTCACTACGGTCTGCACTCTGCGCCCGTCGTGTCGCTTCCGGCCGTCCAGGTCAGTGTTGGTGTCATGCGGGCGCGTACGCAAGAAACAAAAACTGCGCCCGCATTGATATCTGATTGGATGTTTGGTTCGTCGGTTATTCCCCGCTGAGCGGGAACCGTAGCCGGGGAGCTCCTGGAGGTAGAAGGCAGGGGCACAGCCCGGCGGGGGGGGGGGGGGGGGGGGACAATCGCCCCTCCCCCATTCGGATACAGAAGATTTAGATGACCAAGTATTTTTTGTGTCATCTAATTGACCTTCAAAAAGCTGCAGAGTGGTTATGAAACCTGCCGATAACTTTTTCCACCTCTAATGGAATCCCTGGTGGATGGTGCAAAACCGCAGGATCAAAGGAGGGAAAGTGGAGCAGGATGTGCTCGGCAAACAAGGCATTTCGACCTTTTCACATGTCGACAAAATGACATTCGGCAAAACGGCATTCCGACTTTTTCACATGTCGATAAAATGACATTTCGGCAAAAAGACATTTCGATCATTTCACACGTCGACAAAGTAACATTCGGCAAAACGACATTTCGGTTTTTCACATCTCGACAAAATGACATTTCGGCAAAAAGGCATTTCGACCATTTCACACGTCGACAAAGTAGCATTCGTCAAAATGACATTTCTGCTTTTTCACTTGTCGACAAAATGACATTTCGGCAAAAAGGCATTTCTACCTTTTCACATATCGATAAAATGTCATTCGGCATAAATCATTTCGATTTTTTCACATTTCGACAAAATGACATTTCGACAAAATGACATTTCGACAAAATGACATGTCGGCAAAAAGACATTTCGACATTTTGACACGTCGGCAAAAAGGCATTTCGACAAAAAGGCATTCGCCATTTTGCTTTCGGCATATTCACATTTCGACAAAAAGACGTCGTCAAAGTGTCCGACAATATGCATTCGCCAAAATGACATTCGGCAAATTGACATTCGCCAATGTGTCCGGACACCGTAACCTCAATACGCAACAACTTCTTTGGGAGGTTTTAAAAAGTTAATGGTTTAATTTTTGGAAAAGTACCAGTTTTCCTTCCCTAAATCACTGCAGAAATTTCGGATGTTGGGAATTTGGAGGCTCCACCTTACGATTTTTGTTTACAATTTGTGTCGCATCACTCACGTTACAGCCATTGTTCGGAAAGTTAAGTCTCAATCTATTTGTGAATGCTCGTCAGCTGTTTATGTCCCGCAGACTAGGCAATTTTTACGATAAACTGTTAACTTCCCGCAGACTAGACAAAATCATTCTTTACAGTCAAACTATTCATAGAGCAAAACAGTTCAGTAAAATGGAGAAACGGGCCACTTCTCTGACAGAATCGGGTGCCCGCACATAATCTGGGCTGGAGACTTGCCGTCGGCTCTCAGTGTGTTTCGGAGCTCAAGAAGTCCCTCGCTCACCTGATCATCGTGCAGCCGGCCTCGGGAAGACGCGATCAGAATCAGCGGTCAAATCAGTCCTACCGGTCAAATCAATCCTACTGACTGCGCCATGTTGTGTTTCGGTTCGTCTTCGTTTAAAGGGACTATTCCACCTTAACATTATATTTGAGTTGAGATAGCCATTTTGATGGCTCGGCATTTAAATTAAATATGGTAGCAGTTAACACAACCACAATGATCTAATAAAAAAGATATTCGAGTTTTATTTTGACATCTGTAAAAAATAAGGTCCATGTGTATTTTAATAGGGCCTCTAAACCGACAGCATCGTCTCTCATTACCCAACTGGTAATGATAGTTGACTTGTTTTAAGGTAAACCTTGGGAGATATTTGCTACGTTTCAATGGTTTGGTAGTTGGTGTTTTGTATTCAAAGCGCCAGAATTGTTTCGAAATAATTGTGCCCATACTTTGGCAGCGTAAAGGATTTGTGTAGCTCCCTAGAGCTCAATATGACGTCATCAAACCAAATATTAAGACTTAACTTTTTTATTAAATTGAGCAGTTTGCGAGAAACAAATGTCATAATCGTGTTCGGCAGAAATTACTTCATATAGTGCACCACAAGCGGCGTACATTTTACAACTTTTGGGAAGGTTGAACAGTCCTTTTAAGTCGCGGGAACAGTAAACACTCGTGCTATATGTATTGCCGTGGCGGACATAGAGACGCAACTGACACTGAGGCGCCTGTGAACCCACCCGGCGTCCCTCGGCCCAGACAATGCCCTCTGGGTATGCGCCGGCAGAGGCGCACTCAGGGACGGAGCTGGCAGTCGCGGAGACAGGGGCGACCCCAGGCAATACATTACGGGAGGTTAGGCCACAACATAACAAAAAATGAAGGTAGTTTTGCATATGCATTAGCCTCGGATAGTAAATAACCGAAGTGGGCGCCTTAGCATTGGCTGATGCCCCCCCCCCCCTCACACACATTTGTGTTGTTTAGTTCCACTCCATTTGAGACCACTCCCACTGTTTCTGAGGCTAAAATGGGTTTTATCAGGCCTGAAATGTGCCCTTTCTGAGGTCACGATGGGCCTTGGCATATTTCAACCTTTCAGACCCGAGATGGGTCACGACGAGGGGTGCTTTAGCCCCAATATCACCCCCGGCTGCGCCTCTGGGGCAGAGGCAGGGCACGACAGGGCAGAGGCAGGAAGGGCAGGGCAAACGCGTAATATTTTAATTAAAGAAATACAATCTAATTAATGTTAACCCGTGCACAGCCGGGGTTCGCACCAACCACAGACTGCCGGGAGGGGTCGGATAGCCTAAAAAGATCTGAAAAAAACACATGGTGTAGCGATAAGCGGAAAACGACGTTAGATAACTCGAGACAAGTTCTATCGAAAGTATACTGGCCATTTCTTAGGCCGGTCAACACTGAGGTCACCAGAGTTCACCAAAAGTTAAATTTCACCTATATATGTGTGTCCTTAACAAGGCCGTATATATCTCGATAACTCAAAGAGTTAGCGACACACGTCATGTTTCGCTAAAGACGTGTGTATAATTTCGTCTAATCCTGCGATGCCGAGGAATATTGTATGACGAAACGCGTCCACCGGGTGGTGTGTTTGCTGTTCCTGTGTCTTTATATGACATAATTGTCTTGACATTAACCCGCGCGGCGCTGGGGTCTCCAGCCGAACGCGCGGCGCTGGGGGTAAATGTTACCCCCTCGTATCTTCCGAACCAATAACTGCAGCGAGACGCGCAATGCGGCGATCGCAAGCTCTCAACGAGAAGAATCGAATGCATACTCGAAATTCTTAAAATAAGGTCACATGTCAGGTTACGGTCAGGTCAAATGTCAAAATGTAAGTATTTGAGTTTTTGGGCTATACTTTCCATCCAAAGCCTTATATTGCAACTATTATCTCACAAAGTGCTCCAGAATGTATAATGCATTTCCCGAATAAGTAAAAGTGAAATTGTAAGCAAAGGTCAAGGTCAAGGTCAGGTCACAAAAGGTCACAGGTCTACGAAAGCCATGCGACACATGTTGTATGGGTTATTTTACACGTAGAATTCGATAGAAGCAGCCATTTTCACAGCCTGACCCCATATAATGGCCCTCAGGTCAAGGTCAGGTCACAATAAGGACAAAATTTGAATTTTTAAAATCTAAATAACCATTGCATGTTTCTAGACTAGTTTTGTCTTAGAAATACAGTGGTGACATTTATTTATCTGTATCTGGTCAGTAAAAGCCAGAAAACGCAATTTAAAAAAAAATGACGTCATGAGTTACTTATACTTAGAGAGCTATAAGTCAGTCAAAAATAAAGATATTGCTTTCAAATTTGGTTTGAGCATCATTGATACTCGGTTCTCTAATATATATAAAATTTTCAAAAAAGACTTGTGGAAATTCTTCCCAAAAAATGTTTTTGTTTTTGCATTTTTTGGGTCAAAAACCCAAAATTTTGAAAATCAGAGATAGCCATTTTAAAGGCAATCTTATTTCCTTTCTTTTGACACCTTTTATTTGCGATTTGCATCAACACGATATTTTCTACGATTTTTCAAACATTTCACATTTTTCACCAAAAATGACATGGCATAACGTCACTAAAACGCCATTATCTGCCAAAAAAAAAACACGAATTAAAAAAAAAATGGCAGAAGACGTAGAATTGATGCACCATAAGCTACCGTAAGTTTCAATTTGATATCTTTCATAGTTGTCAAGTTATTGAGAAAATACGGGAGGGGGGTAAAATTTACCCCCCCCCCAGCGCCGCGCGGGTTAATACACTTGCATTCTTATACCAATTACGCAATAAGAACGAAATAATCGGATTTTATTCGGTGCTTTGCCTTTACCCACCGCAACATTCAAACATTGCCTTACATATGTGTTGCGGGTTCCTGTTCCTGCCTTTCAGGTAGCGTCGCCGTCTCTCATACCACTCCAGTTTGATAACGAACCTCTGTATTGTTCCACATGCTTCCACATGACCCTAATCATGGTTCCACATGACCATGCTGCCACAATCTCCACACCGATCCAATCCCTGCTTAAAACCCGCAAGTCCCATCACGACAAAAGCGACGCCGGTTCCGCGCGCGGCTGGCGGTTTCCCTAGGGAACAGCGCCACTGACCACAGCGCCACTATACATCCGTTACATATGTAAAAGAAACGTGTATGCTCGTTTCTTATCCTAATTCTTGTCCGTGTCCAACGTACCGAGTTCCAAGATTATACTTACAGAAGCTATTATTTGCTCATTATAAATTTATATTCATCTGAAAAACGCGATACATAGTTAATTCATCTTGGGTGCTAGTATTTTTTTATGGGTCGAGTATCGAAATAAAATGTGCTAAAATGTTTTAAGAACTTGAAAAAACGGATAACTATCAGATAATTAATAACACAAAAATATCACGAAATGTGTTGGGTTTTAACCCGCGAGTTACTGGGGTATATTTCATAACGCGACTTACTGGGGAGGGGGGGGGGGGCTATTTCCTATTCCCCCCCCCTTCGGAGCTCCGGAACTACTGGACCGAATGTAAAAATTCAAACGGCATTCGATAGCCCTGGGCAATTTATCGAGGGAAACATAATATTGTTGACCCCAGGGGCACCGATAACGTCACAGGTCAGGTTGAGTACAAAATGTTTGACCGTTTCAAAAGGTCTCGATGGATGGAACTGTCGCGAAAAATTGCGATATTAAACGCATAAACTGTCGATAATCGGTATGATTCGTGTGTCTCACACTTCTAAGTACCTTTCTAAGCTGTTTATGACCTTGGGTCAGGTCAAGGTCATCCGAGGTCACGAAGTCAAACTGCAGATTATGGTCATTAGGCGTTGTAACACATGTTTATGGGTTGGTTTTTCGTCTAGAACGCGAAAAATGACCTTAGAACATTGTTTGTTCCATATAAATAGAAGTAAAAAGCAAAAACGGAAATGCGTTTTTTATTCAGTAATGCTGTGAGAGTGGTCTATTTTTTTGTCATTTAAAGGTCATAAGTCAGTCATTTTTAAGATATTGACTTCAAATTTGGTACACATATTCACCGCACACGTCTCAATCACATATATTCCGGTTTATGGATTTTCAGATTTGTCTTGAAAATTTCGTAAAAACAAAACAAAATGTATTTGGATTTCTCAAAATTTTGAATAAAAAAAAATCCGAGATAGCAGTTTGATAGCCCGTTCTATTGTCGGTAATTTGGTTTAAAACAATTGAGTTTATCTCAAACATTGTACCTTTGCAAGGTTTTCCGCAAACCATTATTTTGCAACCAAAACCGAAGAACATGACGTCACTCTGACGTCATCCCCGGTTGACCTATCATAACCTTATATTTTTCCTTTTGCAAACATGTGTAAAATTGATGTGAGAGAAGGTATTGAAAGTTTCGTGACGATACCGATGCTCGTTAAGGAGTTATTGCAAAATAACGGGAGGGGGGAATAGCCCCCCCACAGTAAGTCGCGGGTTAATCTTGTTTGTTGCGAGGTTTATACACATTTTATACTTCCGTGGCACTTTTTCCCAGTAGAGGATACATGCGTACTATTATTTTTTGGTCTCAACTAGATTGTCAGGAATGCGCCGATGAAAGGGTTGGCTGAAGACCGAATAGACAAGTAGAACTTGTCGGCCAGTGTACGTGACGGCCAGTGCGAACCAGGTCGTTAAGCGGTATAGCTGGTGTATGTCTGGTGTACGCCACTGACTCAAATGAGTGTTTGACCTTGAACATGTATGCATGCTGAAATGGCGTCGTCATGGGTGCGGCTCGGTAATGGACTTGTGTAGGTTCAATATTGCGTTTGTTCTCTTCGTCAATTAATTCCCTCCTCGTTCCGATAAAGTACGTGGTTCTACACAGACATATATTACTACGAGGTTAAATTGAAGTTACATTGATTATGTGGAATTTAACCAACACCAACACACTCATAGACTATTCAGTACCACATGGTTAAATTGAAGTTACATGGATTAAACGAACAGTACCCAATACCAACACATACGTATACTATTCCGTCTGAGTGCCGAGTAAGACGTTATACCTGGAATGGTCATCATAGTGTCTGACAATGGACAATTCAACTGAGCGCTGAGCCCGAAGTATACCTGAAGCGGTCAGTACCTGGAATGGAAAACTTAACTAAGCGCCGAGCCAGACGTGTACCTGGAACCAGTAGTGCCTGGAATGGAAACTTAACTGAGCGCTGAGTCAGACGTATACCTGCAACGATCAATTGTATGCACCCAAGTAGTGACGTATTTACATGAGAACAACATACTGTGCCCGCAGCAATACGGTTTCCGTCCGGGACACTCCACGGAGCATGCCATGCTGGACGCAGTCGCATACGCAACCCACCAGATCGATGTTGGCCGCGTGGCCTCTTTAGTGACGGCCGACACCTCTAAGGCATTCGATAGTGTGCGGCATGGTATGCTTCTGGGAAAGCTAGGATGGTACGGGGTTGACAGCCATTGGTTTAGGGACTGGCTCTCTGATCGCTCCCAGACTGTTCGAGGGGGATCACCACAACCTCTGCCTGTGACTCACGGTGTGGTGCAGGGCTCGGTGCTAGGACCAGTACTGTTCTTGATTTTTACTAATGATTTTGCATCACATATCACTCATGGGAAAATAATTTTGTATGCCGACGATGCTCAATTTATCGATTCTGAAGTACCAAGTGACGTCGAACAACTCAAAACCAGAATAGAGAGAACATTGGCTACTGCTCTCACATGGTTCACTCAAAACAGCCTTAAAATTAATCCAACTAAAACCGAGTTCCTCTTCTTCAAAACGCGCAGCAGGAGGACTCGAGATATCACTACCCGTTTTGGTGATCACACTCTAACATCCGCTCCTAAAGTCAAAGTACTGGGCGTGGTCCTCGATCCTGCACTCACCTGGGAAGACCATGTGACGATGACTGTGCAGCGCTGCAATCATGTGCTCGTGGGCCTGTGCAAGCTGCGTAGCAAAGTGCCTCGTGAGCTCAGAGCATTTTTAATCGAGACGCTAGTTTTCCCCCTTGTGAGATATTGTGCGTGTGTTTGGGGAGGTGGTTGTGCCACTCAGAGAGCGCGGCTGCAGAAAGTGATCAATTTTGCGGCACGCATTGTATCGGACCTAAAACGACGCGACCATATTTCGGCCACTCTTTCCGAGCTCGGCTGGCCGTCTATAGAGGGCATGATTGCGGCTGCTGACGTTGCCCTCATCCATAGGTTAATTACTAGGGAGGACACGCCAGATGCTTTAAAAGCTCTGATCGTGTTCCGTACTCAGGTAACGAACCGCACGTCACGCTCATCAGGGGCACCCCTCCTGCAGTTACCGCGGGTGAGAACAGAACTGGCGCGCCGTTCTTTTCAATATAGAGCCCTGAAACAATGGAATGTCCAAGACGCAGCCCTCAGGCGTGGTTGTGGCGTTGATGAAGTGTGATTTCTGTGGTGTGTTGCACTCAAACGACGATGTATTTTATGTGATGTAGGATGATATCTGATGTGTGATGCGATATAAGTTTTGGACATGTTCTCTTGTAATAGGAACATGGAAAAGCCAGTTTACTGGAAATGTTCTTAATAAATCTGATTCTGATTCTGATTCTGATCAGAGGGTGGCCCATGGAGAAGCATGGCGCCGCACGGCTATTCCCTTGAAGCTTCTGGCACTTACATCGCCTCGTCGTCCGATCGTCAGGGAGAGCAAGCAGGCGGCTGGTGTCGGCCAGGAGCTCACTGCTGGAACTGGTGACTTGGCTTCGCCAGGGCAACAGAGTCTGAGTTTGAGCCATCTGATTTAAACAAAGTTAAAGAGCTTAACTTAAAACGCGGATTATAACTTCGAAATTATCGCTTAACCCGCAACTTACTGGGGCGGGGAGGGGCTATTTTTGCCTATCTTCCTGTTATTTTGCAATAACTCCTAAACCAACAAGGCTATCGACACCAAACTTGCAGTAACTTCTCTCACATCAATTCTACACATGATGGCCAAAGGCAAAAATGAGGTTATGATAATTCAACCGAAAGTGACGTCAGAGTGACGTCATGTTCTTCCGGGTTTTATTGAAAACTAATGGGTTTCGGAAAACGCAGTCAAAGGTATAATATTTGAGATAAATTAAATTGTCCTAAGACAAATTACTCATAATAGACTGGGCTATCAAACTGCGATCTCGGATATTTGATTATATTTTAATTCAAAATTTGGAGAAATCCAAATACCAATAAAAAATATTTTTGGGTTTGTACAAGATTTTCAACAACAAAAAAATAATTATCCCAAAACCGGAATATATGTCATTGAGACGTGTCCAGTGAATATGTGTACCAAATTTGAAGTAGATATCTTTAAAAATGACTGACTTATCACCCTTAAATGACACAAATCGGCCACCTCTCACAGCATTACTATGCATAAAAAATGCATTTCCGTTTTTGCTTTTTACTTCTATTCATATGGAACAAACAATGCTCTAAGGTGTTTTTTTTAGCGTTCTAGACGAAAAATAAACCCATAAAAATGTGTTACAACGACTAATGACCGTAATCTGCAGTTTGACCTCGTGATCTCGGATGCCATTGATCTGACCCAAGGTCATAAACAGCTTAGAATGGTTCTTAGAAGTGTCAGACACACGAATCATACCGATTTATCAACTGCTTATGCGTTTAATATCGCAATTTTGCGCGACAATTCCATCCATCGATACTTTTGACTCGGTCAATCATTTTGTACTTGACCTGACTTGTGACGTTATCGGTGACCCCGAGGTCAACAATATTATGTTTTCCTCGATACATTTCGCATGGCTATCGAAGGTCATTTGAATGTTTCCAATCGGTCCAGTAGTTCCGGAGATCCGAGGGGGGCAAAAAGTATCCCCCCATAAGTCACGTTATGCAATATACCCCATTAACTCGCGGGTTAAGGCAGTCTTGACATGGGCGTGAGCTTAACTGAGATTTGGGTAAAGTCCTTGTTCCCCTACTCGGAGGAGTAGAGAGATTGTATGGCTAACCATACCTCCTGCTGGTGACACTTACATTGTCAGAGCGTTGGAGGGCTGGTGTCGGCCAGGAGCTCACTGCTGGGACTGGTCAATTGGTCTCAGTCACCCATTATATACGGGTGATATATCCATCGGAGGGGAGGGGAGGCGTGTAATATGGGCCGCGCGGATGCTCCATATCGTTGATGGCAGAGACCGGAACCCTCATAGGCCGCCGCTGCAGGCACCCTCGCGATGACAGAGACAGAAATAACTATCAGCCGCAATGCGGCAGGTACTCTTCTACACAAACGAGGCAATGTCATGTGACAATCACTTTGTTGGAGGAGGCAGCTGAAGAGATACCGGTTTGATTGTTCCTCGGCCGGCGGAACCGCTAAAAGCAAACTGCTGCACCCAGTGGAGACAATAACCTGTTTGATTGTTACTCGGCCGGTGGCACCGACGGTCTTTTTCATGGCCCGGGTCACGTCCCGTGACTGGAGTTCTTCGCCGAGCTGCTGTAATATGGCGCGTCCCAGCGGCGGTGCTCGAAATAATATAACTTCGATGCATATATCTATATCGCACGACTGGCGGTTTTCTATGTGTGCCGCGGCGGTTTGGAATGGAATGGTTTCTGTGCACCGTTAAAACATGATTATCACAGTACCTACTCAGTCAATGTGTCCACCCCTGCCAAAAACCGTGACGCCGCCCCTGATCTATTCCCTTTAAGACAATGCATCATTCTGTCAACGGACTAGTATTTCTACACATCTCCCTGTCATCAGGCTTGTCGCCAATACCAATCACGCTCATCACGCCGCCATGTTTTATGTTGATCTGCCGACAGGTTCGTCTACAAGGAGCTGTTGAAGCAGCTGCAGTTTAAACGGGTGGCGTCGCTGACGGAAGCCGGCCAGAAGTACTCAGAGTACATCTCGCTGCTGCACGACATGCTGCAGGAGTCTGGGGTCACGTTCGTCTCCAACAGGAAGTTCCCCAGCGACACAACCAACATGGCGCCGGTAAGGGAAGTTCACCAATATGGCGCTGATAAGGATAGCACCTGTAGGGGCGGTACATTTATAAATTGGAAGTTTGCTACGTGATTAGAGTTGGATCGGTCCCGAGCTATTGTTCATTCGTTAATAACGAGCGAGCGCTTCGCGCTCGCTCGTCCTCCGTGGTGTATGGGAAACATCTGATTATTAGCGGTCCGGCCCGGCCCGACCCGGCCCAGCCCGGCCCGTGGCGACGCTTTTGAGAAGCTCATATCTCTGGAACCGCACGTCCGATTGACAAGCGGACTTCTTTGCTTAACAGCCCCATCTAAGTTTGAGACCAATGCTGACTCATGTGGGTGACTACCACTGCGCGTGGCGCTTGCCGCGTGAGGGGTGTTGAAAATGTTTTCTCGCAATAACTCCGCAACCAGCCCCCGTTCACGAATCGCAGGCTCCCTTCACTATGACGTTACCCCGGGATTAGACATACCTTTACTCAGCTCGATCACGTGTTAAAGGCACGAACTTTACCGAAGGATGACGTCATAAGTTTAGTAGATAGAGCACTATCTATCCGTTCCACAGATTGAACCATTCTTATTGTTTGGTAAAATGCACCTGAGATGGCGAAAATATTTGTATAAGTGGAAAATTTGAGACGTTCAAGTTAACCCTGCAAATAAAAAGAAAGGATTTATTTTGTCATATGGAAAGTGCCATAGTATTTAAAAAAAAGAAAATGAAAACCCTTTATATTTTGCTGCCAGATTCTACCAAATGGACATTGTATATTCCGTTGCGCGGCGAGGGTACTTAGTTTTTCAAACCTCTAAAATTGTGATATTTAAGTTGTGTTGACTTCGAATAATCAACAGGGAAGAACATAAGGCTGGTGTCATTACATAATCTACCTCTTGATTTCCTTCCATGCTGCTACTATCAAATATGGGACGGTCTCAAACCGGACATGCGCCAAGTATGTCATGATAGAGTATGGCTTGAATCTCTGAGAAGAATGAGCATAGAAGAGCTGAACAAACACATTACAAACTGGGATGAGAAGTGGAAGGACGAAATAGAGAGCAATACGAGTATAATGTTATACAAGAAATGGAAGCAGCATGTATAGGAAGACAGCATGTATGATAACACACCAGCATCTACAGTCCTATACCAAGCCAGAACCAACACTCACCCTTCCACTAAATGTAAGAAAAAGGTTCATAAATGAGAGCACAGCATGTGACCTATGCAAAGCAGAAAATGAAGACCTGGAGCACTTCTTACTGAAATGTAAATAACTAGATGATACAAGGAACCACAATTCCAACTCTCCGGCAACCAACCCTATACATTAAAGAAAAGGAAAATGTCATCATGGATTTTATTTTTGATAATGAGAGGAAAGAAATGGAAGCCAAGAAGGATGACTATATAAAAGTTGTGGAAAATGAGAAAGAAGAAACAAAAAGCTCAGTATCAGCGATGGCATGAATGCAAGCCCAAAGTCAAGAACCTTTGGGCTTAGTTTGATAGTTTGATATAAAATAAAGTAAAGTAAATGGGGAGACAATGAAAAGGCAATTCCCCAAAACTCATCGCAACCTGATTCCATCTCATTTGTGAGTTCATCGCAATATTTTACATGCTTTGGTGCATATTATTTGATATCTTTGGCGCATGTGCAAATTGATTTGTGATCGGTGTCAAAATGGCATGGCTGTGTTTAACTATTGGTACTTTTCATTTCTATTTAATTTTCTACTAATTATATTTTTGTTTGTTTTGTTTTTATGTTTTTTTATTTTTATCTCTACCATTCCATCCCATTTTTGGTCGAATTTTATTATATATTTATGTCATTTATGCCATGCATTATAGGCCATGCTTTGGATCATCGCTTTTTGATTATAGTTGATTTTGTATGTGATCTTGATTATTGGTATACAAAGGTGATTATCGGCAACAAGGGATAGAATGTGATATTTAAAGTAGGTATGTCAATGCGTTTGGTTTTATCTGTGCAATTTTGCACATCAATTGTTTTTCTCATTGGCGATGTCAAATACACAAATATACACTACATCGCACTGTTTATGTGTACAAATATACCTTGTACATGTTACTAATTACAACAAACAAACAAAAACAGTACACTTCATAAATTAGCAGAATTATAATTTACTGGTTATGAGCAAGCAATCAAAATATGCTGACAATTTCAAGAAATAGGCTTCCTGACCTCACAGAAGAAAACAAAAACAGATTAAACCATGCCAGCAACCATTTTTTATATATTCGCTTCAGGCATCCGCAGAGGTTATATTCACATTAACCGATCACCACACCACTCGCCTGAGTGTCTTTCACACAAACATACACTTACACCCCCCCCCCCTATGTCAAACACTATCTTATGCTACAATAATCCCCTGTATGTATCCAATCAGCCAATCACACCGTTTACACCATTGGATTTGCACTCACTCGGCCGCATCTTAGCTCTGGCTCAAGCCCTTTCTTCCTTTGCCTCAACCCAAACGTTGCAACCCCTTCACGCTCTTTTCTTCCATTATCGAGAGTAAATATAAATAATAACTTATCCGGTAAGCACAGAGTGACAAGAATTACGTACAATGACATGAAATACAGACACAGACGCGCGCACCAGTGATACTGGCATATGCATAATGCAAGCATCACAAAGACGACTAGGAAGGTCTCCATTGCACACATCGTCCTACCTCGGTGCGTCAAGTCTCTTACATAGTCATTAGAGGTGCCACTTTTCTACCCGCTTACCCACGAGACGTGGGTAGTTACTACCCACGTGGGTAGTTGTGGGTAGCACAATCAATCATTTGGCTGAAGTGGGTAGTTGGCGGGTAGCAGAATTTTCAACTTTTCAAACAAGGAAAGTTTTCAACCTTATTTCAGCGACTGCGCTTTCATATCAGCAATATCATTCAAGTTTATTGCATGAATTTGCATAATTTAAACGTTTTTGCTTTAATTTTCTTCCATCCTAAAATAGTACAATTTATGTTGAGGGTAGTTGTGGGTAGTTGACAGCTTACTTGAGGACGTGGTTAGTGGTGGGTAGTTGAACAGTGTTTGCGGTGCGGCGCGGGTAGTCTCAGGCCTGAAAAGTGGCAGCTCTAATAGTCATCCTCAGCGAAGTGTTCTGAGCACACACAGGTCTTTCACATCATGATTGGCCCCTTCTCTCTTGTTGCTCTGCCACCACTGATTAGCATGTGCTTGATCTTTGGGAGAAACGAACCACTTGATACCTCCAGAAACTGTTGTAGATCCGTTTAAACACCCTGGTACTGCACAATATGGCATTGTTCTGAAGAAGAAGAAAAACACATCAGGAAATTCAATAAAATGTTGGGATAAACATCACGTCTTCTGACACATCCTGCTCTGACTTTTCATGCTACCAGAGTGCAGACTATAGCTTTATTGTTAACATTCTGATAGCATGAAAAGTCTGAGATTAGGATGTGTCCAAAGATTGGATGTTTACCATAAACAATTGATGGTATTAGTTCAGTAATTCCCCTCCCCAGTTTATGGTGTTCCTGACTCCTGAGGTCCCTAATAGAAGAAGAGTAGTGAGCTAACAGTAATATTACAACAAAGACAATAGAAATACCAGGTAGCGCCATCCTAGTGCGCATATGTCTGCGCAGGTTGCCAAATGACGTGTTAGGGGGTACACCATTATATTTATTTTTACACCATTCACCATTCATTATATTTACGTAAAGTTTACAATATAAAATTGGTCAGTCATCACAGCAGTGATATCCTGCCACTTAAATTGGAATTAGTGATGCGATCAAAGAACCTCACCAACGTGTCGCACCACACAGAAGACAAAAAATGGATACCATCGCTCTCCAGCGTATGCTGTTTTGTTTGTTAGTCACCATGAAAACGTAATAAATTTGTACACCACAAATGTAAATATTAGCCAAACAAAACTTAAAATACTGCAATGCACAAAATAGACTTCTTAAATTGCTGCCATACCAAAAAAGGACAAGATGCATATTATAATTAGTTTTATCATTTATGACCTCTTCCTCGAAATTAAAATATAATAGTACCAAAAAACGTTATATTAATATTTCGATCACAGATCTTCATCAGAAATTATACATTACCAAAACAACAATAATAAGAATACAAGTTTCGACTGCATATTGTTTCCCGCGTTTTTTTACACATTTTCGCGCGACATTTCTCGCGAACTTTATTCATACGGGCACAACCTTCTAGAGGATACTTCAACTTCGGTCTGCATAAATAGTCGACATCATCTCGCATATATATATCACAGTATCACCTATTAACAAACAAACTTTCAAGCCCATATCTAACAACATGCATAAATATACAATAAAACGATAACAAGATTTAAAAAAAATACAATGTTGCCAAACCTAAAAAGATGTATCTACACGAACAATGCCATCGCAAAAGAGCGGAAGTGTTGAATTTTACATGATTGGCCACGATGACACATTGGAGTTCAGCTTTGGTTGTTCCTTTCTGATCAAAATAGACTCTGCGATTTTTCGGTCCGGGTGGTCCTTAGGTCTGTAAAGCACTTGAACTTGAATGGGTGTAGGGGTGTGCCCCGCTTCGGGATGAGCTATCTTGAAATGGTCCCCCATCGGTGTATCATCCTTCCTGCCTACCATGTCTCGGACATGTTCATTATATCTTAGTCTCAGCGGGCGTTTGGTTTCTCCTATATAATTTGCGTCACAGAGCTTGCACCTAAGCTTATACACAACATTTGTATGTGTACACTGTCCTCTAAACCCACTCTTGCATAAATTACATCTATTTCCCCCCGGGCAGCGAGGCGGCGTGAAAGCTGAGCGCACTAACTGACTTTTCAACTTATTTTCGTTTCTCCAAGCTAGCCTAACATTTAAGCCCGATCTTTTCACCACCTTTTTTACTTTGCAAAGCAAATTTTCGTCAATATATGGTAGTGTTAAGTACCCATCCTCCCCCGCTGTCTGTTTCCGCCTGTGTCTAGCGCCTCTGGACAGGCGAACCTCCCTGAAGAGCCTTTTCAGTAGTTTCAGTGAATACCCATTCCCTAAAAGTAAGGTGTGAATTTTATCTACGCTACCATCCTCTTTTTCTTTGCTAGATGAATTGTTCAAGGCTCTTTGAAACATATTCCTGATCATATTGTGCTTGGTAGCTGTAGGGTGAGCTGATGAAGCATGCAAGACGATCCCTGAGTTTGTCGGCTTAATGTAGAGCTCCGTCTCCAGTTTACGCTGTCCTGTCACGGAAGTAGTGATTGTTACACAAGTGTCCAAGAAAGGGACCCCTTTGTCTCTTGTTGAGTGATCCAGTGTGAATTCCAGGTTCGGGTGTGAGCTGTTGAGATACAGAAGGAACTCTAACAGTGCCTGCTCCCCATGTGTCCAAATCCCCGCATAGTCGTCTATATATCTGACTAAGAAGTCCGGTTTGTGAACTGCGTTCGCCAAAGCCTGCTGCTCAAACCTATCCAAGAAAATGATCGCTAAAGGAGGAGCGCAAGGGTTACCCATAGCCATGCCCTGTTTCTGCCTGTAGAAGTCATCCCCAAACGAGAAGACGTTATTGCGAAGACACTGCTCTAATAGAGTACAAATATCCTCATAGCTGAGCCCAAACGTCTCAATGTCCTGGCCATGAGTCTCGAGTTTCTCCTTTGCGGCATCTATCGCTTCTGCTACTGGTATGCTACCATATAGATTGACCACATCTATACTGAAAAAGATGGCCCATTCGGGCAGTGGCTTAGATCTACTGTGGTCCGCTGCTCGTGAGAGGAAATCCTTTGTGTCCCAACGGTGGGTGGGGATGAAGGCCAAAAGCTGCTTAAGTATCGTTTCAAGAAGGTAAGCTGTCGTTTCCGTGGGTCCCCCGAGCCTGAAACGACAGGACGCAAAGGAACAGCAGGCTTGTGGTCTTTAGGTAAACCGTAAAAAACGGGTGTCTTACTGTGCCTAGGCGTCAGTTCCTCCACAACTTTATCTGGAAGTTTGTTCCTGGTTTCAGATTTAAACACTTTAGTTTTAGCCTCTACTTTTGGGACGGGATTTTTCTGGAGTTGCTCATACTTTTGGGGATCATTAAAAATAGCCTCTACTTTGTCCTTATAGTCATCCTTGTCAAGAAGCACTAGACCCTTGAATTTATCGCTTTGTTTCACAATAACGTTTTCATTTTTACCTAGATCTTTGATAAACTCTGTTTCATCGGTTGTTACGTTACCATTATCAGTTCTGTGATTTGTATAGGTACACACTACATTCAGTTTGTTTGTGCAGTTTGTGCAGTTTGTGCAGGCTGCGCTCAATGTCTACATTAGAAGGGAGCGGGAAACTTTTACTGGTGTCTGGAAACCTAAAATTCAAATTAGGAACGCTACCTCGGGACGTGTGGCGCTCGTCTCCGCCCACCTGGTCTCCGTCGTCCGGCTGTCCTCCTGCCGTGACGCCCTCTTGTGCTCGTCGCCCGTCGTCGTCCACCGGGTCACCGTTATTCTGTTGCAGATCGCCCGTGTCTCGATCCCTCCGTCCTTCTTCGCTGTTTGCGTCTGGAGGCGGCTGATAAACGTCCTCCTGTCGCACCTGGTCCTGGTTTGTCTGGCTTGTCTGGCGGCCGACTTGGCCGAAGCGGTCTTCTTGTGTCTGAACTCCAATGTGTCATCGTGGCCAATCATGTAAAATTCAACACTTCCGCTCTTTTGCGATGGCATTGTTCGTGTAGATACATCTTTTTAGGTTTGGCAACATTGTATTTTTTTAATCTTTTTATCGTTTTATTGTATATTTATGCATGTTGTTAGATATGGGCTTGAAAGTTTGTTTGTTAATAGGTGATGCTGTGATATATATGCGAGATGATGTCGACTATTTATGCAGACCGAAGTTGAAGTATCCTCTAGAAGGTTGTGCCCGTATGAATAAAGTTCGCGAGAAATGTCGCGCGAAAATGTGTAAAAAACGCGGGAAACAATATGCAATCGAAACTTGTATTCTGATAATTGTTGTTTTGGTAATGTATAATTTCTGATGAAGATCTGTGATCGAAATATTAATATAACGTTTTTTGGTACTATTATATTTTAATTTCGAGGAAGAGGTCATAAATGATAAAACTAATTATAATTTGCCTATACAATATGTTCCTCGCACAAGCACTAACCAATATAAAGGAATGCATTGCATTTAATTACTATGTTAATTCTTTTAATTGAAGGACTAGAACTCAAAACATATATTTAGCCACTATACGACTTACTGAAGTTTGTTCAGCGGCTAAATATTCCCACCAGCCTATAGATGGTGCACAAAGAGCAACCTAATCTCTTCAGGTCATTGTTTGACTTCAGGTCACAGCATAAGTTAACGTTATGGCACACGGCAGAATGGCGCGGTACCGCATACGTTTTTCCCAAAAATCACTTAGAGAACCTATTCCACCACTATCGTCTTCCCTTAAACCCACATAAGGTGCACAACTTAAGACTTGACCCCACCGGGTCACCGTTTGACCTCAGGTCACCTGGAAAGGCGTTAATATCCATTTAATATTTATTAGCGCTTTTCCAGGTGACCTGAGGGCAAACGGTGACCCGGTGGGGTCAGGTTTTGAATTGTGCACCTTCGGTGGGTTAAAGGGAAGGCGATGGTGGTGGAATGGGTTCTCTAAGTGATTTAGGGAAAAACCTATTCGGTACCACGTCATTCTGCCGTGTGCCATAACGTCAACTTATGCCATGACCTGAGGAGGTCAAACAATGACCTGAAGGGATTAAGTCGATCTTTTTGCACCATTTTTGGTCTTTTGTGAATATTAAGCTATTGGGCTGATTCCACTAAGTCGTTTAGGAAAAAAGTTATACATTACCCAATACTTGACCTCGCAGGCACTCTATGATCTCCCGAGGTCAAGCGATTGACCTCAGCGAGAAATATTTTAGGTTTTGCATATAATAATATATATCAACATTTAATATAAGTTTTAACACATTCGATCGGTACACAACGAATACGTATTTGGACGACTCGTTAAATGGGTATTAGCGCCTTTCCAGGTGACCTGAGGTCAAACGGTGACCCACCCGGTGGGTTCAAGTCTTGAATTGTGCACCTTCGGTGGGTTTAAGAGAAGGTGATGTGGTGACATGTATTTTCTAAGTGATTTGGGGAAAAACTTATGCGATACCGCGCCATTCTGCCGTGTGCCATAACGTTAACTTATGCCGTGACCTGACGTCAAACGATGACCTGAAGGGATTAGGGCGCTCCTTGTGCACCCTTATAGGCTGGTGGGAATATTTAGCCGTTGGAAAAAACTTCGGTAAGTTCTTAAGGAGCAAAGTTATGCGGTACCCGATATTTGAGTTCGCAGGAACTCTATGACTTCTAGAGGTCAAGCGATAAACCTCAGCGCTAAAGGCTTTTAGGTTTCGAATATACTCATAGACACCAACATTTGGTATAAGTTTGAACACAATTAATCGGTAAACAACGAATACGTTTTTGGATATTATACCTAAACGACCAATACGTTAAATACGTTAAATGGATATTAAAATACGTTAAATGGATATTAGCGCCTTTTCAGGTGACTTGAGGTCAAACGGTGACCCGGAGGGGTCAAGTCTTGAGTGGTCCACCTTCGATGTGTTAACGGGAAGGCGAGGTTGGTAGAATGGGTTCTCTAAGCGATTTTGGGGAAAACGTATGCGGTACCGCGCCATTCTGTCGTGTGCATTAACGTTAACTTATGCCATGACCTGAGGTCAAACAATGGCCTGAAGGGATTAGGTCGCTCTTTGTGCACCAACTATAGGCTGGTGGGAATATTTAGCCGTTGAAAAAAAACTTCGGTAGGTCGTTTAGGAAAAACGTTATGCGGTACCCGATACTTGACCTCGCATGCACTATATGACCTCCCGAGGTCAAGCAATTGACCTCAGCAAAAAATGCTTTAAAATTTCCAATATACTCATATATACGCTTATATTTGATATAAGTTTGAACACATTCGATCGGTAAACAACGAATACGTATTTGGACGGCTAGATAGATCTATATTAGCGCCTTTCCAGGTGACCCGAGGTTAAACGGTCACCCGGTGGGGTCAAGTCTTGAATTGGGCATCTTCGGTGAGTTAAAGGGAAGGCGATGGTGGTGGAATGGGTTCTCTAAGTGATTTTGGGGAAAACTTATCCAGGTACCTCGCCATTCTGCCGTGTGCCATAACGTTAACTTATGCCATGACCTGAGGTCAAACGATGACCTGAATTGATTAGGTCGCTCTTTGTGCACCAACTATAGGCTGGTGGGAATATTTAGCCGTTGAAAAACTTCGGTAAGTTGTTTAGGAAAAAAGTATGCGGTACCCGAGACTTGACCTCGCGGGCACTATGACATCCCGAGGTCAAGCGATTGACCTCAGCGAGAAATGTTTTTTAAGTTTCGCATTTACTCATAGACACCATCATTTGATATAAGTTTGAACACATTCGATCTGTAAACAACGAATACGTATTTGGACGGCTCGTTAAAGGGAGATAAACACCTTTTTCCACACAAAGAATGGAGTTAGCACCTGAAGTCGATAGACGAGGGCAAAATATGATGTAAATTCATCGCAGTTTGCATATAAACATTCCTACCGAAAGATATTGGCAGTTTCCTACCGATAAGCGATCCACGCTTATATCGGTCGGTACTCAGAAAGTACTCGGCAACGAATTCAGTAAATTAGCCTCCGTACGCATTGTTATTTATCATGAAGGTATGCAATATGTTTCCTGCACTCTATCTTTTGTGAATATGTGCCAAAATTTTACGAACAATCAACAATAATTTGAAAAACAGTGCATTGACATCGGCAGTTTAGCTTGGCACCGGCCGGCCGGTGCCCGGCTAAACTACGGCGACGTATTTAGTGTCGGTGATTTGTTTACAAGTGCCTATTCAACAACGTTGAACAGATTGATGCAAACGCGCGAGATGTTGCGTTTTCCAATAGTGGAGGGAAAATACCGATAATTAATTTTCCCAAACTTCCAACTTCGAATTAGGGAATAAGTTTATTTAATTCTTAGATTTAGATCACAACATTTTAATACCATAACGGTAGCCAAATAAATTGTTGCTAACAAAATCAAAGGGTGATTTTCGCCCTTTAACCCTATTCCCTGCAGGGGGGCAGATTCTGCCCCTGGTAGTTTTTCACTTGCCGCTTCTAAACTGTTAGGCCTAGCGTCCTGAAACTTTGTGACTTTTACCAAAATTGTATGGCACGTGTTGTGTCAAAATTTTGACAAATGGGCCCAGCAGAGGCGGTTCCAGGCTCCTGTTTTGGGGAGAGTGTTACGAATGCGGTTTTGCGGCGCATACTTCCTTCGTGGTTTGCAGTGCAATAAATGTGTCAGAAACAATTCCAATGCAATATGCATCATATATACTGGGATTGTACATATTTTTTGGGGCAGAGGCGCACTGAGGATACAATAATGGGAGGCGATACCCACCCTCAAATTAGGCCCAACTTCAAATTAGTAAGATGATAAAAGCGTTACGCGCATGGTGCCCCCATGTTTTTTCCCTGGATCCGCCTATGCGCAATATATCAAATTTAACAAATTACAGCATATAATGCCCACATGTGACGTTCATGACGTCCCAAACAATCACGAACAGCACATATTTTTTCCTCAGAAAATCCCCCCCATTTTACATTCCCTGAATACGCCTATGATTTTTTTGTGTCTTTTAATATATTCAAGACCAGTACATTTGAAACTCAAAAACGTTTGGGGCATGCAAATCGGTCGAGCCACATGGTTGGAATGACCTTTCAAAAAACATCCAACATTTTCGAATTTTTTGCCCCCTGGCCCCCATTTTTGAACAAAACAAAAATGTCGGGGTCCAAAAAGAGAGATCTTGTCATGACGCATCGAATGGCGCTTTCTCCATCGAAATCGACCGCGCGGTTCTCGAGATCTCTGGGGGGGGGGGGGCAGAATCTGCCCCCGCAGGTTAACGCAATTCTGGCCGCCGCAGGGAATAGGGTTAAATGGATATTAGCGTTTTCCAGGTGACCTGAGGTCAAACGGTGACCCGGTGGGGTCAAGTCTTCAATTGTGCATCTTTGGTGGGTTAAAGGGAAGGCGATGGTGGTGGAATGGGTTCTCTAAGTGATTTTTGTGAAAACTTATTCAGGTACCGCGCCATTCTGCCGTGTGCCATAACGTTAACTTATGCACGCCCTGAGGTCAAACGATGACCTGAAGGGATTTGGCCGCTCTTTGTGCACCAACTATAGGCTCGTGGGAATATTTAGCCGTTTAAAAATAACTTCGGTAAGTCGCTTAGGAAAAAAAGGTATGCGATACCCGAGATTTGACCTCGCAGGTACGCTATGACCTCCCGAGGTCAAGCGATTGACCTAAGCAAGAAATGCTTTAAGGTTTCGGATATACTCATAGACCCCAATATTTGGCATACGTTTGCACACAATCGATCAGGAAACAACGAATAGGTATCTGGACGGCTCGTTAAATGAATATTAGCGCCTTTCCAGGTGACCTGAGGTCAAACGGTGACTCGGAGGGATCAAGTCTTGATTTGTGCACCTTCGGTGGGTTAAAGAGAAGGCGATGGTGGTGGAATGGGTTCTCTAAGTGATTTTGGGAAAAACGTATGCGGTACCGCGCCATTCTGCCGTGTGCCATAACGGTAACTTATGCTGTGACCTGAAGTCAAACAATGAGCTGAAGGGATTAGTTCGCTCTTTGTGCACCATCTATGGTCTTTTGTGAATATTAAGCTATTGTGATGATTTCCCTAAGTCGTTTAGGAAAGAAGTTATGCGGTACCGCGACATTGTCTAAAATGCCTCATTGAAAAATGTGGACGTGACCGGAGGTTAAAGGGTGACATTTTCGGATACAATGTTTTGTTGTGCACCATCTATATGCTAATGCAAAAATTGTGGTACTGGGATGACTCGTCTACTTCAATTATTGTAGGAGTTATGCGGTTCCGCGATTTTTGCCCAAAACCGTATTTTTTACGTGTTTGTGTGACCTAAGGTCACACAGTATCAGAGTAAGGTCATCTGTTATGTTGTGCATAAACTATGGTCACTTGCGGATGGTTCTATGCTCAATTGCATATATAAATGCGTTTTCTGAGATTGTATAGGGTACCGCGCAAATAGTTATCACCCATTGAAAAAAAAATGACCTGAGGTCAAGCAGTGACCCGAACTGGTGCAATCTTGGTTTGTGCATGATCTGCACCCTGTTCCGAGTATTTTTGAATCAGGAAATGTTTCTCTAAGTCAATTAGGTGAAAAGTTATGGGGTACCGCGTATTTGACTTGTTTGACCTATTGTGACATCTGTAGGTCAAACCGTTTAATATATTCGCGTATAACTTCATAGGCTGTGTACTGACGGCATTGGGTTTATTGTGTGCAAATTTGGGTGAAATCGTAGTTACTTTGAATACGTATTTGAATACGAATATAAATACGTTGCTGTCTTCATGGACTCAGCGGGCTTAGGCGGCGTGCATGGCCATCCAAGGCCATCCAGCTGGCTACAATAGCTGGCCAATATGCTGCACGGCGCGCTTGCCGCTTGACATGACCTTGATAAAGACCATTTTGGACCATGCCGGATCGAATGGTGAAAAAATCGCTCAGATCGATCCCATGGTTTCGGTGCATGGGCTCGTCGGCAAATGTGCACGAGAAGTTTTGGTCCAATTTGGTCCACTTAAAGTGTACCAATCTGTATACAATCCATAACAGCACCGTTTTGGACAACGCCGGATCGAATGGTGAAGAAATCGCCCAGATCAGTCCCATAGTTTCGGAGCATGAGCTCGTCGGGAAATTTGCACTTAAAGTTTTGGTCCAATTTGGTCTTCTTAGAGTGGACCAATCTGTATAAAATCCAAAACGGCACCGTTTTGCACCACGCCGGATCGAATGGTGAACATATCTTTCAGATAGGTCCCATAGCTTCGGAGCATGGGCTCGTCGGTAACGGATTTTGGTGGTTTTGGTCCAATTTGGTCCACTTAGAGTGGACCAATCTGTATAAAATCCAAAACGGCACCGTTTTGGACCTCGCCGGATCGAATGGTGTAGACATTTCCCAGATCAGTCCCATGGTTTCGGAGTATGGGCTCATCGGCAACGGTTTTTGGTGGTTTTGGTCCAATTGGGTCCACTTAGAGTAGACCAATCTGTATAAAATAAAAAAACGGCACCGTTTTGGACCACGCCGGATCGAATGGTGAAGAAATCCCCCCGATCGGCTAAATGGTTTCGGAGCATGGGATCGTCTGGAAATTTGCACTTATAGTTTTGGTCCAATTTCGTACATTTAGGAGGGACCAAACTGTATAAAATCCAAAACAGCACCGTTTCGGACCACTCTGAATCGAATGGTGAAAACATCACTCAGATCGGTCCAGTAGTTTCGGAGCATGGGCTCGTCTGCTAATCTGGTCGTTTTTTAGATACTCACGGCAGAAACTACCAGGGAAACTGCGGTTGGCGCATAAATTCAGGGAGACTACAAGACAAAAGAAGAGTTTATTCCCAGTACCATATCCTGAATGCTGTTTCAAAAGAAAGTAGTAGAAAAGAAAGGGAAAACTTCGTTGTTGTGCAAAATCGTTTATATGAAATGGTGGACGAAATGCGATGTCGGCAAACCGTTTAACCCGCGAGTTACTGGGGGGGGGGGGGCTATTTTTTGCCCCCCCTCCCGTTATTTTGCAATAACTCCTAAACGAACACCTGTATAGTCACCAAACTCGCAGTAACTTCTCTCACATCAATTCTACACATGTTGGCAAAATTAAAAATATGAGGCTATGATGGGTCAATCGGGAATTACTTCAGAGTGACGTCATGTTCTTCGGTTTTTGTTGCAAAATAATGGGTTGCGGAAAACGCTGTCAAAGGTACGATATTTGAGATAAACTAAATTGTGTTAAATCAAATTACTAACAATAGACCGGGCTATCAAACTGCAATCTCGGATTTTTAAGTTTTTTTTATTCAAAATTTTGAGAAATCCAAAGACATTTTTTTTAACAAAATTTTCAAGAAAAAAATCCGAATTATCCAAAAACCGGAATATATGTGATCGAGACGTATGCGGTGAATATGTGTACAAAATGTAAAGTCGATATCTTTAAAATTGACCGAGTTATGACCTTTAAATTACAAAAATCGACCACTTCTCACAGCATTACTATGACAAAAAACGCATTTCCATTTTTGCTTTTTACTTTTATTTATATGGAACAAACAATGTTCTTAGGTTATTTTTCGCGTTCTAGACGTAAAACAAACCCATAAACATGTGTTACAACGCTTAATGACCGTAATCTGCAGTTTGACTTCGTGACCTCGGATGACCTTGACCTGACCCAAGGTCATAAACAGCTTAGAAAGGTAATTAGAAGTGTCAGACACACGAATCATACCGATTTATCAACAGCTTATGCGTTTAATATCGCAATTTTGCGCGACAATTCCATCCATAGAGACCTTTTGACACGGCCAAACATTTTGTACTTGACCTGACCTGTGACGTCATCAGTGACCCTCAGGTCAACAATATTATGTTTCCCTTGATAAATTTCCCAGGGCTATCGAATGCTGTTTGAATTTTTACAATCCGTCCAGTAGTTCCGGAGATCAGAGGGGGGGGGGGGGGGAAATAGCCCCCCCCCCCCCCAGTAAGTCGCGTTATGAAATATACCCCAGTAACTCGCGGGTTAATTGGGTAAGTCAGGATAAAAAGTTTTATCCTGACATGCTCTAAAGTCAGAATAAATTCGGATCTGGACCGATCCCATTGAAATACACATCGTTGTATTTACCCTGACAAAAAAAGTCAGGATAAATTAAAAATATTTGCCAATCATGTTTATCCTAACAAAAAGTCAGGATAAACCCGAAAAATTAACACCCCTATTCTATATCTCAGGAACGGCTCAGCCGATTGTGTTCAAATTTGGTGTGTGGTTAGGGACCCCTCAGCCGCTGCTTTCCCATAAGTCAGGGATGGAGTGCCTCTGCACGTGCGCACGTGCGCGCCCTTTTTGTATCTCAGAAACTACTTCCCCGATGGAAATGAAATTCACCATACATTTTCTTCGTGCTCGCTCGTTCATCGATAACTTCGGCGTCTTACTGGGTAGTATGTTCCGAAGTTTGAAGTCTGAATGTTCCGTTGTTTGAAGTCAACTGCCACAGCGGAGATAAATGAAAATGTTCCCAAGTAAGCAATATAACTTCAATTAATTAGAATTGTCTTATGTATCAGCTCAAAATATTTCGGCAGAAAATGTAATCATCCATTACCCCTTGTTATTTGCCTAAATTTCAGAATGCTTCAACAGTTCCCATCCAGTGGCGTACCGACTATCAAGTCATGCAGGTCATGACCTTGGCCATTGGACCCGAGGCGTCCATGCAATGCTGGCGCCCCTCCGATCAGTGACGGCGCCCCTCTGGCCAATGACGGCGCTACGGCGCCACTCCGTGTTAGTTAATTTTGCAGCCCCCCCTGCAAAATGTTCGCCAATATTGGTGGCGCCCCTGTCAATCGGGTGGCGCCCCTCAAGGCAATGACCTGGTCCTTTGTGAATTTTTGCGTACGCCACTGTTCCCATCCCACCAAAATGTAAGCCATTTCCAAATGACTTACAAAACTACGACTTCACAGCATCTGAATGAGCCTGGTTTACATGAACCTGGTTTGAAAGTAATGTCAGCTCACATGCAAAGCATGTGTCTAACTCGTCAAATATCTTGTAATTCTCGACTCTTCGATTCATTCACCGGGGAACTATTATGGGGCCCTGCACTTTTGCTGTTCACTTTGATAACTACGAATACTGCCGGCGTCCTTGTGGTACACTATGCCAACCTAGAAAGGTCACTCTGGCGAAATATCTGCTCTTTCTGAACTTGTCACTGAACTTGTTACTGTCACTGGAAATGGCTTAAGCGTCGCTAGACTTTTGTCGAAACAGTCCAAAGTTAATGGAACAAAGTTTCAGCTAGACAACAATTTTAGGCTGGCTCGTATCCATTCAGCAGAAGGAAAGACATGTTTTGTATACCGTGCAACATCCTACTATGATACTTTGTTTGCAGAGTTCGCCCGCGGATGTCTATAGTCGCAAGCTGATGTGTTGCCGCAATAATACACCTTATTATGATACGTTTTTATCTGTATCTGTATATTTATCACCAAACAGGCGGCGCCCAATGACAGGTGAAGTCATAGCAGTTAAAAAATTCCCACCCCTAAAGACACAATAAATATTAACTTCCATTTACAAATCATATCACCGGTTGAAGTATCGATGTAAATTGTTAATATTCATTTTGACATATATAAAAACAGTCAACTCCTCATATTAATTTATTAATGACCAAGACGCGTTTCTATATCTTCTTCAGTTGGTCATTAAAAATAGGACATGAAAACAACAGATGAATGACACTTCAAAAATATACAAAGTTCACTCACATCACGTGATTGTGCCACCCGTTATTCTCCAATGAGGCGAAGCAATCACATGTTACACATCTAATTTGTGTGTTGCCAAAATTAATTTTGAAGCCATTTCAGATAAAGTTATTCTTCCAGTCTTAGGATTCATACATTCTTTTACTTCCAGTACTGCAGCTTCAAGCGCAATTCTTGTTTTCTTATCTATATGCTCTGTAATGCTCTTGGCACCTTCCCAATCGGGTAAAGCTCCACACTCATGACTATGATTCAATATTGTTCTCGGTCTCTGATATTGTAAATCTTTCTATTGATATTGTCTTTGTCTCTTGTTCTTCACCTGTCTCTGATATTGTAAATATAGATCAGAAAACAAGAATTACGCTTGAAGCTGCAGTACTGGAAGTAAAAGAATGTATGAATCCTAAGACTGGAAGAATAACTTTATCTGAAATGGCTTAGAAATTAATTTTGGCAACACATAAATTAGATGTGTAACACGTGATTGCTTCGCCTCATTGGAGAATAACGGGTGGCACATTCACGTGATGTGAATGAACTTTGTATATTTTTGAAGTGTCATTCATCTGTTGTTTTCATGTCCTATGTTTAATGACCAAATGAAGAAGTTATAGAAACGCGTCTTGGTCATTAATAAATTAATATGAAGAGTTGACTGTTTTAATCGATGTAAATGTCACAATAGCCGTTTTCACGACGGATTTTGCGTTTGGGGCGATTGGGGCGATTGGGGCGTTTGGGGTTTGGGGCCAGGTATGGCCACGTGACACGGTGTTTGGTCCAAAACTCCAAAACTCCAAAACTCCAAAACTCCAAAACTCCAAAACTCCAAAACTCCAAAACTCCAAAACTACAAAACTACAAAACTCCAAAACTCCAAAACTCCAAAACTCCAAAACTCCAAAACTCCAAAACTCCAAAATCCAAAACTCCAAAACTTCAAAACTCCCAAACTCCCAAACTCCAAAACTCCAAAACTCCATAATTCCATAATTCCAAAATACAAATCAAAACTAAAAACCAATCTAAAAATCAAAAATTCACAAATGTACAACCAACCTTCGGACCGGCGATGGCCCATAGTATTGCCCCCGCGCGTATCCGAATAATCTTAGATTGGTTGTATCCGAATATCCGAATAACCGAAGGTTGGTTGTATCCGAAGGTTGGTTGCACCATTGGAATAACACAATTCGGAATTTTGAAATTTGGGAATTTGGGAATTTTGGATTTTGGAGTTTTGGAGTTTTGGAGTTTTGGAGTTTTGGAGTTTTGGAGTTTTGGAGTTTTGGTGTTTTGGAGTTTTGGAGTTTTGGACCAAACACCGTGTCACGTGGCCATAGCTGGCCCCAAACCCCAAACGCCCCAATCGCCCCAATCGCCTCAAACGCCTCAAACACCCCAAACGCCCCAAACGCCCCAATCGCCCCAAACGCAAAATCCTTCATGAAAACGGCTAATATGACGCTTCAGCTGGCCTGAGTATCATGGAAGATGTCATACTGTGGTGAAAACCACACGAGGTCGTTGAACAGTCGTGGGCCGCGAACAAACAAACCGTTCACCAGCGTTCACACGACTCCACCTGGATCTCGCGGAGGGTGCACTAAACAGCGTGACGGGCGCACCCCTTGTCGCTCTGGCAGGTACATGCAATGGCAAACAGTCTAAAGAAATATATGAGTCCCATGGCAAGGCCCAGGGCACGATTCGTCTTGCAAGCGATGTGGTCAATGTGATCTGAAAATAAATTTCCCAGGGCTATCGAATGGCGTTTGAATCTTTATATGGTCCAGTAATTCCGGAGATCCGAGGGGGGGGGGAATAGCCCCCCCCGTAAGTCGCGTTATGAAATATACCCCAGTAACTCGCGGGTTAAGGCGTACCGGATTTCCGGGCGATACCACGGCGGAGAACGTTCTTTAGGCTCTTCGAGTGGGATATGGTCACGAATAGCCGCATCAACAAGTGTGTTAGAACATGGAGACAGCTTCGTCGACTCCCTCGTTGTCAGCATATCTCACGATGTAGCACGTAGCGCCCGACGGAGCCCGTCGAAGTCAGCACGTCGATAGTTAAACGCAGCGGCACGAGTGGCCCGTATCGGTGCAGGCGACTTAACATTGAGTGAAATCACCACCTCATCGTGATCCGACACAATGGTACTCGATCTCAGTTGCGCGGCTATATCGATAAATCCTCGGGCTAGTACAAGGCCAAGCACATTCCGACAAATTGTGGTGGGCATAAATACATATTGTGTAAGTCCTAGCACGTCATATGAGTCAACGAACTTAATCGCACGCGCAGAGTTTCTCACACACAAAAAAAATCGGTCGCGTTCCGCCAGCAGGGCGCGGTCCCCACTGGAGCTCCGGTAGATTAGTCTCCCAGTACAGTCCTCCATTACGACGGGAAATCGGTCGTCGGAGGGCTCGTGTTGCCACTTAAGCTCTGTGTGGTTGCCGGGCTCTCACAGCTCGACCGCAGCGGTCTGCGCGGTTCGCTGCAGGCTCTGTTTAGCTTCGTAACGAGAGCCGTCACCGTCGGCCTGCAGTGTTGTCTGCATAGCGTGGTGGGGACAGCTGCCGCCCTGCGGCGGACACCGGTGCCGCTGGCCGGGACGAGTCAGTAATGGGAGGGGAGGGTGCCACCGGTCCGGTCCGGTCCGGTCCGACGACTGATCAGCTGCCATCGGCACTGCAGGCTAGACGGCTGTGCTGGGACAACTGGGTGCATCGGGGGGGGGGGGGGGGGGGGGGGGGAGGGGAGGGGGCGCTGGTGTGATGGGACATTGCAGTGTAGGATGGGATGTGCTGCTGTCACAGATATCGTTTGCGATGGTATGTCACA